>SNQJ01S0239636.1:0-13596 GCA_010110895.2 Picea sitchensis
CTATGTCGGGAACATATCGTGACCATCGGATTTCCTAACTACAAATGCATACTAATGCATACTAAAGAAACACACTTTTACCTAACGACATATTAGACCAAGTAGATCTTAACTAACTCCTAAGTGTCTAAATATCCTAACAGAATGAGCAAGGAAATATTGTAAGAAATAAGGCTAGATTGGTCTGCAAAGGATATGCTAAAATAGAAGGACTGGATTTTGATGAAACATTTGCCCCTGTAGCAAGATTAGAATCTATCAGAATGTTTCTTGCCTATGCTTGTCATAAATAGTTTAATGTATATAAAATGGATGTCAAGTTATCTTTTCTAAATGGAGATCTAAAAGAAGAAGTCAATATGGAACAACCAATGGGTTTCCAATTGTCATATAACCCTAACTTTGTCTGCAAGCTGAAGAAAGCCTTATATGGGTTGAAACAAGCTCCTCATTCCTGGTATTACAGACTAGATAAATATCTTTAAGACAAAGGGTTTAAGAGAGGAACAATTGACAAAAATATATATATCAAAACAAAGGGTAATGATTTTCTCATTGTGTTGGTCTATGTAGATGACATCATCTTCGGAAGGAATATTTCCTCATTGGTACAATGGTTTTCTTCTGCTATGCAGTCTAAATTTGAAATGTGTATGATAGGGGAACTGTCATTTTTTATTGGTCTACAAATAACTCAGAGGTATGAAGGAATATTTATTTCTCAGGAGCAATATCTAAGAGAAATTTTGAAAAGGTTTCAAATGGAAGACTCTACACCTATGAACACACCTATGGTGACTAGATGCAAGTTAAGCAAGGATGATGACTCACTTGACGTTGACCAAAGTTCATATAGGTATATGATAGACAACCTATTGTACATCACAACATCCCATCCAGGCATAATGCATTGTGTTGGAATGGTAGGAAGGTATCAAGTTGCACCTAAACATAGTCATTTGTTAGCTGTCAAAATAATATTCAGATACTTGAAAGGAACAATGAACTTTTGCCTATGGTATCCTAGGAATTGGAATTTCCAACTATTAGTATATTCAGATGCTGATTGGGCTAACTGCGTGGATGAAAGGAAAAGCATGAGTGGAGGTCCATTCTTCTTAGGAGATTACCTTGTAGCATGGATGAGAAAGAAGCAATGTTCCATTTCCTTATCAACTACAGAAGATGAATACATTGCAGCTGCCACTTGATGTACCCAAGTATTGTGGATGATTCAGACACTTGCAGACTTGGAGGTAAAATATATAGCATCGATGCCAATTCATTGTGATAATACCAGTGCAATTAGTGTGTGAAAGAACCCTGTATTTCACTCCAAGACCAAGCATATACCCATCAAGTATCACTTCTTAAGGGAACATGTGACAAACACTGTTGTATATTTGTATTATATTCCATCCAAAGATCAGATTGTTGATATCTTCACTAAATCGCTTGCAAAATATCAGTTTGCGTAGCTATGCTAGAACTTGGGCGTGACCTCGTTATCAAGCTAAATAGTCCATCCTATTAGGGGGAGTATGTATTGGTTGAACATCTGATACCTTTGAAAATTACTGCAACATATTAGGGTGAGCCTTTTTTCTTTGACATTGATGTCAAAGGGGGAGAAAAGGTGTTGTCTGTATGCTACAATTGGAGGTCTAAGCAGAATAGTACAACCTTTTAGGGTTTCCATCAATGCCAAAGGGGGGTGTTGTTGGAATGTTTACAGGAATAATGTGCTTTTCATTGATGGAAAGAACAAAAATGAACCAAATCTCGAGATCATAGAAGACGATAAAGATCAGAAGAGATAGTGGTTTCTAGAAGTGCAGACGAGGTCCAAGAGATGGACTTGCAGGAGAAAAAGTCGAGACCCGTGAAAACTTAGAAAATATTCTAATTCAGATAGATCATAAGTTTAGGAGGAAGAGCAACAATGGTCATTGGATCACCGATCTAGAGGACCAACAAATGTTGGATTGAATTAATGGAAGGATAGGATAAGCGGGGAAAACCGGTCGAGAATTTGATTATTCGAGTTCCCGTCAGTCGTCGGATCACTTTCGAGTGGAAGGAAAGGATAAGATAGAAGAGATGCATCATAGACAGATCAATCCATCGATCTAGGATCATGATCAATGAACAACATTTAGTTCGGGTATAAATATGTGAGGAGGTTAAGCTCTGGAAAAAGCTCACTTCAGATTTTTCAGTTTGTGATTTGAAAAACCTAAAGCCCGGAGAGCCAGAGAGCCAAAATACATTCTCGACCATCGGATCATCCAAAGAATATCACTGCCATCAGATCATCTGAAGAAGATCTCAAGTGTCAAATCATCCAAAGTGAATCTAGGTCATCTGATCCAGAGAGCCAGTTTGAGATTTGAAATCTCCGAAGTCCAAACACCCGAAGAGCCAAAATAAATCCTTGACCATTGGATCATCTGAAGTACATCTCAGTCGTCAAATCATCTGAAGACGATATCAAGTGTCATATCATCCAAAGTGAATCTGGGTCATCTGATCTAGAGCATCAATTTGAGATTTGAAATCTCTGAAGTCTGGAGACCCAGAGAGCCGAAATAAATCCTCAATCGTTGGATCATCCAAAGTAAATTTCAGGATGAGTGTAAGGATAAAATCTGACCATTGATTTTTTTCTATGAAATAAACCGTTCGATCTGATCTGTCCATTTAGGAGCACTGTCAATATCGTGATATTGACGGTCCCATTGCATTGTCAGGCTAGAACATGCTCGGGTCTTAATTTTTCTTGAGTGGGCCACAATTGAAACCATGGTTTTGGAGAAAGGACATGTGGAGGCTAATAGTGAATTCTGGGGTGAAAAGAGGGTTTCCCTCAAACCGCCTATGGATGCGCCCGCAATCGCATGGTCATGTGAAGTTCATAGCCCAAGGTAATATTGTGAAATGGAGCTAGCACTCACTAGAATAAGATCGGTAAGTACCTTTTGAATAGGGCTTGGTCATTGCTGGTGGTCACATTAAGGAAGGGGCTTAGGAGCCAAAGAAGCCAAAACAAACTGACTATAACTGACAGATAAAATGAAGAGTTGACACTACCAGAGAAGCCAAATAATCTCAAGAAAATGACCACTGATGATGAACACATGGAGCTAACAGCCAGAGAAGACGAGGAGTTGTCATGATGATCATGGAGAGGACTCGGCATGATAAATATATGTAGAAAAGAGAAGAGGATGTTGTTGGAATAGGGGCAGATTCAGGGTTCAATGCTCAAGAGTGCACCAACAAAACGCTAACTACCGGCCCTTTCGGCAACACCTGTGAAGCAGATGAAGTCTCACCTAAGGTAGAGGCAGGGGTGGTTGCAGGACTCAGGTGTTTGAAACCTTAGCTGGGACACCGATCTGTGATTACCTTTCTTACAACACACTTAGCATTAGTTATTCCTTAACATTCAATCATTAATACACTTTGCAGAAAGCATAGAGCATTGCAGTGAATACTTATACTAAGGGTGATTCAGTACTTAGCCCTAGAAATATAGGTTAGATTCAACAGATCAACACTAAGAATATTATGTATCAGATCGAACATTCATTCATATACCATCAACACAGAGCATAACTATATCTACTCAATCACATCAAGCACTTAACCAATAGAGAGATAAACACATAAGAACAAAGCACATAGCACCATACACACAGTTACCATGGTTCACCCCCACCCTAGGGATACGTCCACAAAGCCTTCTTTATATTATCTTGGTCAAGCAGTTACATCATAGAGCTTCAATGATCCCTACTTTGCATAGAACAGAAGATCTATGCAGCTCGCTAGATCCTTCTCTTGCTCCTCAACATCCAACTATAACAATCTGCACTTAGCTCTCCGATCTAATGCACAATTCTCTCTAAGATACATCCGATCACATAGATCCAAATACTAGCACTAAGCTTTCATTCATAGACCACGCAGATGTATTACATTACTATATCCTCTATCTTCCTATCTATATTGCCTATTTATAGATTACAAAATGGGCCTAAATGTGGGTAAACCCATGGTCCGACATCCCTTTCCCATTACATCAACCCAAAACCCTAAAATGGATCCCAAAATAGGTTTTTCTTCCTTATTTTCTTCTTCGTGTTGCACTCCTTCCTTGGCAAGCTGTCGTAGTCCCAAAAGTGGTCAAATATGACCAAGTACTCTTCAAAACTTGATCAAGGACCAACAGGCCCCTAACACTCACCTGTGACTCGTCCCGAGTCACTCTTCTCTGGGAAACTCTGCCTCAAAGGCCTCAAGATTTGCTCGAGCTGCGTCGAACTATTTCTTTGCTACTGCTTCTTTCTTGACAAACTCCTGAATGAGTGCGTTAATAACTGGTCCTTCTAAGTGTTTCTCTATTGTGTTCACGACCTATTCCAGGTCTGTCCCTTGGCTCTCAATATCTAAGAATAGTTGACATGCCCTATCCTGCAAAGGTTGAAGTTGTTGCATCACTTCCATGACCTTTCTCTTGATCATATGAATCTGCTATTGTGAGACGTGTTGCTCATGGGATCACTTCATTTTCTCTATGGTTAATAGGGCCTTCAATTGCATCTCAAGTCTATCTTCCTGTTGCTTTGCCTCCTAGAGCTGCGACTCCAGTTTATGTAATTATGGGTTCTTAGTCAGGCTCTCATGTATCTGCGCACTTATGGTACTTAGCTATTTGCATTCTTCAATGAGTTGTTTTATCCTTTCTACTGTATCACGGGCATTTATTTCTCGTTGGTCATGCTCTTCTTGCGGGGTGCTTGGGATGATCTAAAGCTTTAAGTCGATGACTCTTTGCTGTAGTTGTTGAATAACTTCAACAAGCTTCATTACCTGACAATCTAAGGGTTCTTTGGGATTTTGTTCTAAGCCAATCACAGAGAAAAATCTTCTGTTGACAGCTTCTTCGATCCCAATTTGCTTCATGAGAAGCTGCTCCTTCTCCTTTTGGATCTTCGTGTGTTCTTTATCAAACTTATCTTGGATGGCCTCCTTCTCTTGCTGTGCATATTGGCGATGCTCTATGATTTCCTCGTGTGCGTGCTTTAGGGCCTGGGTGGCCTGTGCTATTACTTCTTCTTCTTTCAGAAGGTGTACATCGACTTGGTCAACAATCCTGTGAAGTTGAACTGATTCGTCTCCTGCTTCGGGTGTTCCTTTTGGCATAGGCGCAGTGGAGACTACATAGTTAAACTAGAAGGCTCGTTGTACTCCTTGGAGCTCGACTTCGATTCTTTCCTACATCGTCTATTGCTTGGCCTCCTACTTTTTTGTAATTTCTTCTATATCTTCATGCAAAGTTGCAAGGAGAAAGCTAAAGTCATTGGGGTTGAGTGTGGTCTTCATCTTGGTCATGGTCGCTTTTTCTTTATTCTTAGAGGAAGACTTCTAAGGTAACCCTTTTCTCTTCTTTGGAACTTTGACTTCGTCTCCTAGTTGTTGCTTGACTTCATCTAAGTCTTCATTGTTACCTTCTTGATCGGGTGTGAAGGAAGTTGTCTTCTCAGAGTAGCTATCTGCATCCTGAACCTCTTCAGGCTTCTTTGTTTCCTTTGTCTTTGTTGTCTTATTTATCTTACTAGGCCCATGTGTGTTCTACGCAGCTTCTGGGCTATCAATATCTGAAATGTCTGTTGGATATGATGGAACAAGGAGGTCCGCCGACCATTCCTTGGTGATTTCTTCTAGGTCTTCTTCAGTCAACTTATAATAGGACTGGAGTTGTTCTTGGTGTTCATTAGCGCATGGAGTTAGGTAAATAAAGTGGCGGTCTGCACTGAACTTTATCAAAGGTCGAAACCTTTGTAAAGTGTTCGAGGTTATGTGAGGTTCACCCCCTATAGCATCTTTCAGTTGGTTATAGTATCTGTGAAAAATGGCATTTGACTGCCACTGCTTGGTCATGTTCGTTGAGTACCACAAGGTACTGAACTTCGTAGCTAATGGTTTGAATGGGGTGAGGTCTAGGAAAGTTGCACCTTTCGGTAGCTCCCATGCAACAAAGGTGATCAATATCAGCAGCCATCTGAAATGGAATTCATGCCCCTGGTCCTGGGCTTCTCTACCGTCAATCTCTAGCTGATTGACCAAATACTTTGCCCAATTCATCTGGAGTCCTTCTATGCATTTTCTGGTGAGGTCCACTATGAAGCCTAATACTTTCATAGGTCTATTATTATGTATCAACTTCCTTGCTATCATTTGACATGTGAGGCGCATTGCGCCACTCTCGATAGAGGCGACCTTGTAACCTCACGCACCTTTTTCAACATTTCCATACGCCTCTTTAATCTTCTGTGAAAGAGCATGGTCCGCGGTCTTCCCAGGGTAGTACTCATGGGGATCATGGCCCTACATGATAAGTCCTGTAATCATGTTGATCAATGCCAGATCAATAGTTATGCGATGGTTCAACCACATGTATCATCCATGGTAACTTGCTAGCAACAATTTCACACAAGCAGTCACCTCCTGATGTCTGCCGAAGTACAGTATTTTCATGACGTTGAGCAGAGTAGACTGCACAAGGTTCATCATCCATTGCTGAGGGATGATCTTCATATTGAAGCCCTTAGTATTTGTTAAGTAATTAGATGGTGCGAACATGCTGTAGGATTTATGGTCTCCCAGGTTGAAGTCACAACACTTCAACGCTATAACCTTGTCTTGATCTGCATGGTAGGTGCGAACTCCTTTCGGTAAATATGTCATGATTAGGGTGTATTCAAAGTCTCGAGGGACATTGTCCCTGTTAATCTCACCACTTAAAGGGGGAATGTAAGCAGGTAGAATGGTTGGCACTATCCTCGTGTTGTCTTTGTTGTGTATATGCTTAGTTCTCACCTCTGTTCCGGCTCGGGATGTTCTAGCCTAAGCAGTCGATGGGGAGGCTACCACTCCTCTCGATGACGAGGCTTGGACTCTGGTGGACATTCCTCTTTCCGACATGACTCTTTCTATCCTTAAGCTAGCAAGTACTTCTCTCACCGATTCTTCTGCTGCGCTAAGATCATCGGACATGTAAGCGCAAGATCACTGTCTTGGGTTGTCAATGGACTGTCAATACTTTAATCAGGTAGAGAGTAAAGCTGGAGTATTTACTGTTTCATAATGCGGTTGTTCTGTCAGTTCAAGTTCTCAATTGGAAAAAGTGTCTTCTGAGCATGATGCGACGAAATAAGTAAGTAACTATGCAATGGACTGCTTGCAATGGACTGCTTGCAACGGATATGAAACTTCCATGACCATTTATATATCCATTAAGGTGATGTCCAATGGTCTAATGGTAACCCATAACTTCTTTTCAATCTATTCGGAGTGGCATTCGAACGGGTATATCGGTTCCAATGGCTATATTGCTTCGTCATGGTGAAGTACTCTATGTCGTTGTTCTGATATCTTGGCGAAGCTCCAATTCTGCAACTCTTCTTGCTGCAAAATGTCCTCTAGAACCTCTTGTAACCTTACAGTATTAGCCCTTTTCTTTCTTAACTTCCTAGCCTTCTTCCTGGTGAGTTTCGTCTCAGTAATGCTTTTACCATTATGATGTTTGTCTTCTGTGGTCTTAGTTACTTTGTGTTGTGGAAATTTTTTCCTAGGGTTCCTTGATAATACCTCTTCTGTATCAAAAATAGGTAACTCGATCTTCTATGGATCCTCAAGTGTTCTCTTAGCTTTTCCATCGGAGGTACTAATATTAAATATCTGTGATCTACTCTTCTGTTTTTCAATCAAGTGCGCGATCCTTCTGGTCATAAAGTCTTTTAATTCTTGTTTCTTCTGTTCCAAAAATTTTGCTTATTTTCTTCATCTGGCCTATTCTTTGTCAATCCAGGGTTTCCCTATGAGCATGGTAAATGGGGCACTGTCTTCAACAAATTTAATGATCTAAAAGTCTTCCTCTATCGAAGTTCCATTGATAGTCATAGGTATTCGGGCGAGCCTTCCACATAGATTTACTGGCTTTCCTCTGAAGAAACTTGTTCCTCCTAGGGAAGGGGTCATGACATGCTTTCCTATAGCTTCCCAATTTCTTTCTGGCATAATGTTCACTTGTTTTTCTTCATCAAGAGTACAATCAATGTCAAAGTCCCCTATTCTTACTTCGATTTGCTCCTTTTCTTTGAATATGTCTGATAACCTAACATGTTGGTGGTCATTTAAGGTATCTTTCATTTGTAGTAATATTATTTTTTATTCTTTATGGGTTTCTGCTATAATCGTGGTCTCTTGATCTCCCTCAGGGTTTTCTTGTTCCATATTCAGCTTCTCAATCCTAGCAATCATTCTAGGTAAATCCAATACTTCATGGTCCATAGCCTTATAGTAGAGGAAACTAGATCTCCTACCAAGGCATTCCTTAGCAAGATGTCTCGGTCTTCTGCAACTGTAACAGAGGGTTAATCCTCTGTTTCTCTTAAATGATCCCCAACTTCTTTTGTACTAAGCACCAGGATCGTGGTAGCTAGCCTACAATTTTTTTTTTCTAGAATCCTGCATCCACTTGTTAGTCTAGACTTTCTTTCTATGCATAGGTATAACATATCTATCACTATACTTATCAGATCTATTCATATCAAACTTTCTTTCATCTAAAAATGCCCTAGTTTTCAAGATAGGACAGAATCTATCAAAAATACCTAGATCCATGCTTTAGAAACAAAAAACAATTTACTTATCTTACTTCTACAGAGCACAAATCTTCCAGATCTAAGACTTTTAACTATTCTTACCTTTATCAAAGCACAAAGCTTACATATCTTACCTTTTTCTTGCAGATCTGACCTCTTTCTTCACATATCTGACTTCTTTTCTTTAGATTTGACCTCTCTTTCTTCAGATCTAACCTCTTTCTCTTTAGATCTAACCTCTTTCCTGGCACAAAGCTTCACAAGTCAAACAGAACACTGCGCACTAGGAAAATAGATCTACGCACAGAGCTTATTTCACACAAAGCTTCTTCTTCTTCAGTTCCTAGCAATCACAGTTCTAGTCCCAACAATGGAACCATTTGTTGGAACAGGGGTAGACCTAGGGTTCAACGCTCAAGAGCGCACCAACAAAACCTTAACTACCGTCCCTTTCGAAAACACCTGCGAAGCAGATGAAGTCTCACCCGAGGTAGAGGCACGGGTGGTTGCAGGACTTAGGTTTCTGCAACCTTAGCTGGGACATTGATCTATGATTACCTTTATTACAACACACTTAGCATTAGTTATTCCTTAACATTCAATCATTAATACACTTCGTAGAAATCATAGAGCATCGCAGTGAATAATTATACTAAGGGTGATTCAATACTTAGCCCCAGAAATATAGGTTAGATTCAACAGATAAACACTAAGCATCTTATGTATAATATCTAACATTCATTCATATACCATCAACACGAAGCATAACTAGATCTACTCAATCACATCAAGCACTTAACCAAGAGAGAGATAAACATGTAAGAACAAAGAACATAACACCATACACATAGTTACCGTGGTTCTCCCCCACCTTGGGGCTATGTGCACAAAGTCTTCTTTATATTATTTTGGTCAAGCAGTTATATCACAAAGCTTCAGTGATCCCTACTTTGCACAGGACAAAAGATCTACGCAGCTCGCTAGATCCTTCTTCCTTGCTCCTCAACATCCAACTATAACAATCTTCACTTATCTCTCTGATCTCATGCACAGAGCTCTCTAAGATACATCCGATCACACAAATCCAAATACTAGCACTAAGCTTTCATTCATACACCACGCAGATGTATTACATTACTATCTCCTCTATCTTACTATCTATATTTCCTATTTATAGATTACAAAATGGGCCTAAACGTGGCTAAATCCATGGGCCGACATCCCTTTCCCATTACATCAACCCAAAACCCTAAAATGGATCCCAAAATAGGTCTTGTTTCCTTATTTTCTACTTCGCGTTGCACTCCTTCCTTGGCAAGTTGTCGTAGTCCCAAAAGTGGTCAAATATGACCAAGTACTCTTCAAAACTTTGTTAAGGGCCAACATATGTGATTTTGCTCGTAAGCCATGCGACAAGGAGGACGAGACGTAGTGAACAACCTGAAGTGCAGAACAATGGTGCAGTGAAGAGCATGCGAAGGCATAGCGCATAGAATGGACATGGTGCACAAAGCATAAAATGCAGAAGAACATAGAGTGCAATGTATGCAAGCAAGAGGACAATGATGCAGGTAGAGCAGAGCAGTGTAGCAGAACAATGATGAGACTGGTAAGCCATTGATATAAATTGTATCATTGTAATTAATTTTAGTAAGCAAAGATTTATATTTCAGGGTGGTAGGGTGGTGCTAGGGAGGATTGTTGTCCTCATAGTTTCAAGTGGGTTCTTGAACACAAGGATTTGTAGCTTCCATCTAGTTGCAGTGGGAAAAATCAGGGTGGTAGGGTGGTGCAAGGGAGAACTATTGTTCTCTGTTATATATGGTGGTGCATGTGTGACTAGAAGTTGGTGCTGGAACACTCATGGAGTTGGTGCTTCCTTCTAGTGATGCTAGAGAAATTAGAGAGTTGGTGTGCTCAACAAGTTGTTGCTTGTAAAATAGAGGTGGTAGCCTCAAAAGGATTTGGTGCTCATAAGAATGATAATGTAAAGAAAATAAATACTACTTATCATATCAAGAAGAAGAGTTTTTTCTCTTTATGGGTTTCCTCAGGAAATATCCGTCTCTGTATATTTCATGTGTGTGATTGATGTTGAATATTCTATTTCTTACTTCCCATTATTGTGATCATCATTGAGTGTTCTGTAAAGAGTTTAAAATGGGCATAATTGTTTAAGCATAGTAACAACTGATTCACCCCCCCCTCTCAGTTTTCCAAAAAATTGTATCAAAGTGGGTTCCTTTTATTTAAGGGTAGATCCTAGAGATTAAACATGACTAACCATGAAGTAATTTCAACCAATAAGGCCCCCCTATTCAATGGAACAAACTTTTCCTTCTGGAAAGTTAGGATGAGAACCTACATAATGGCCTTAGGTGCAGAGGTCTCGGATGTGGTAGAGAGTGGTTATGTAATGCCAATTGTACTAGCTTCTAAGGATGACAAGCTAGAATTTAGCTTCAATGCTAAGGCTATGAATTCTATTCTGAGTGTGCTTGCAAAAACATAATTTATAAAAGTTATGCACTTAGAATCCGCCAAAGAAACGTGGGACAAAATCATTAGCAGTTATGAAGGTAATGAGAAGGTAAAGGATGCCAAGCCTCAAACCTATAGATTACAGTTTGAAAAACTAAATATGAAAGAGGATGAAACTGTTGGGAAGTACTTTCTGAGAGTTGAAGAACTAGTAAATGCAATGATATGACTTGGTGAAAAAATTGAGGATTTCTCTTTAGCTCAGAAAATTTTGAGATCTCTGCCAAATACGTTCAACCCAAAGGTCTCTGTTATAGAAGAACTTAATGATCTAAAAGATATGCCTATTGACCGAATCCTAGGAACTATGTTTGCTTATGAAATGAGGATAGGTAAAGATAAACCCACCTCTAGAGAAGCATCATTTAAAGCAGATAAAAATGAGAATTCCGAGCCTAATGAAATTGAAGAAAAATTTGTGATAAGACTAAAGAAAGGATCAGGCAAGTACCAAGGTAAGTTTCCCTACAAATATTTTAACTGTGGAAAGATAGATCACTTTGCATATAAGTGTCCATGCAAAAAGCAAGATCAAAGTTATGAAGGTGACAAGAAGTACAAACCCAAGAGATTTGGTAAAAAGAAAAGTTTATGTGTAAACAATTGTGACTCTTCAGAATACAGAGAGAGTGACTCTTCCTATGAAGATAATGCTAATGACTTTATGCTTATGGCCAAATAGGATTATGATAATAAAATAATGGGAAGTGATGTTGACGATGAAGAAGTTTTGGTTGACTTGGAAGGAGAAATGATAAGTTGTTAGGGTCCTAACCCACACATAGGTAGATCAATGTATTCAGATGTAATAAAGGTCAATATTAATAAGGCCTTTCAATAAAATAGAATAAGGCAGATGTAAGAAGATCCTTCTAGAAGCTCAAGATACCAGATATATAAAATATGCAGAGCAGAAATAAAATGCTAGAAATGGCAGAATAACAGTAAAATATCCAGCATAATCTTCACAATACACATAAATGATATAACAATAGCAATAGAAATAACACCTTGATTCAGAAAGCAATGTTCACAGGCCTCTTCGAGGGGGCAACCTCCAATCGAGCAGCGCTCTATTACAATAATCTCCAAGCTAGGGTTCTCATACCCTCGACCCTTATTTATACTAAATATGTCTATTAAGAGAAGCATCTAGAGGAAGATCCTTCTAGAAGCAGAAGCTTCTATTAGGTCTTCTTACATCCGCCTTATTCTATTTTATTGAAAGGCCTTATTAATATTTACCTTTATTACATCTGAATACATTGATCTACCTATGTGAAAGTTAGGACCCTAACATGTCCACCCCCTTAAAAACAACCTTGTCCTCAAGGCTCGAGATGTGGAAACTGCTGCAGAATGGTAGCTGGTTCCCAAGTGGCATCTGCTGGAGTCATATCTTTCCACTGTACTAGCACTTCCTTGATGGTTCTCTGATGCAGGCAACGCTCACGCTGGTCCAAAATTGCTTCTAGCTGTAGCCAAATGGATCCTTCTTCAACTAACTCTGGAAGGTTGGTTTGAATTTGGCATCTGGTTCCAATCACCTTCTTCAAGCATGAAACATGAAAAACAAAATGTAGCTTCGACTGACTGGGCAGAGCTAACTGATATGCGACTTGTCCCATATGCTTAAGAATTGTGTAAGGGCCATAAAATTTGGGTGCTAGCTTCTGAAAATGCTCGGCCTTGAGGGTAGTTTGCTTATATGGTTGCAGTCTCAAAAACACCTGATCCCCTTCTGCAAATTGACGTTCAGAGCGACCTTGATCTGCTTGCTTATTCATTTTATTCTATGCCATGACCAAGTTCTCTTTAAGGGTACGAAGGATATCCTCTCAGACTGTAAGTGTTTGGTCAACCACCTGGAGCTTCGAGGTACCCGGTAAGTATGAGAGAACTGAAGGTGGCTTTTGTCCATATACCGCTTCAAAAGGAGTCATGCGAGTGGCTGTATGGTATGTAGTGTTGTACCACCATTTGGTGAGGGGTAACCATTGAGCCCAATGGTGTTTTTTTTTAGAGGCAAAGAACCTCATATATGTTTCCAAACACTTGTTGACAACTTTTGTTTGACCATCCGTCTGGGGATGATAAGCTGAGCTGAGATGCAATTGTGTGCCTTGTATCTTAAACAACTCTTACCAAAAATTGCTTGTGAAAGTTGGGTCTCAATCAGAAACAATAGAGTGTGGCATGCCATGAAGATTGAAGACCTGGTCCATGAAAATTTGAGCCACTGTGGATGCAATAAATGGGTGGGGAAGAGTGCAAAAATGAGCATACTTGGAAAGGCGATCCACCACCACCATTATGACTGATTTATTCCCTGATTTGGGTAAGCCTGTAATAAAGTCCATAGAGATATCCTTCCAAATAGCAG
>SNQJ01S0239637.1:0-13033 GCA_010110895.2 Picea sitchensis
TAGAAGCCTTGTCGGCTCAAGAATATAATTTATATTAGGCTATTAGCCTCCAAGAGAAGAAGTCGGCCAGAATTAATAATAATATACTGAATAGACACATACCCAGAAGGAGAAGTCGGCCCCAGCAAACCGGTAGGATTACTATAAATACAGGGCGCCAATTCTCATTTGACAGCATCTCAGAATTGCAATTTCCCAGTTGGTGCGCACTGCAGTTGCAGTCTGGTGCGTAGGTTTGGAGGAGGGTTGCAGGTGCAGTTGCAGCAGTAGCTAGTTTCAGTATTGTCTTGGATATCTCTTGGCTAGGGTTTGGAACATCTGATCAGTCTTTTGTGATGTGTTATCCTTGGGGATTGATGTGCTACTCTTTGTTTGGCTATCTAGCCTAGGGTTTGCTTCCGGAGGAATTCTCAGGCAAGGTTAAGGTGCTCGGAGGGAGGCTTCGGCCTGTGGTTGGGTGATGAGGGTATCGTCAATGGTAAAATGAGCACACCATCTTCTATATTCTAACAACCACTTCCACGGGAATCCTTTGAACATCTTCGCCAGAGACTTGGAGTTATTTCTAATCCAAAATGAATGATTTTTGAATTCTTATCTTTTATGTCTTATATTTACATGAGGAAGCACCATAAGAAGAAAGTTAAGTCAGGGGGAGAAACCCCAGATGGAAAGATACCTCTTCCATTAATGAAAAAGGGGGAGATAATTATCAGATGCAGAGGACAAAGGCATGGTCCCAAGGGGAGAATATTTATTAGATACAGAGAACAGAGGCATGGTTCCATGGGGAGCATGAGTGATATGATTTCAATATTGCATCAGAGTGTTGCCATCAATGCCAAAGGGGGATATTGTTGAATAAGGTTGGTTGTCATTGATGTCAACCCTTGAAGAAATCCCCATAGCACAAAGTTTGGGTAATGGACCCAATATTGTTTGATGTAAAGATGAATTGTTATTGTCTTGTCATGGTTGATAATAAGTAGAAATGGATTAACTCCAAAGTGGTCCCCTTATGGTGAAAGCCCTCACAAGAAAACGCTTTGCGGATTGAGTTATCCTAGAAGTATGGTTAGAGAACCTATGCTTATTTGTGGAATAATGAGATGAGTGCCAATGAATTTGTCAGTGAAACTATCCTAGATGGAAATTTATTTTCATTCTATTTCCTGTGGTATGTGGAATGTCACATAACTCTTCACGGTTAGAGAGTTATGGCCATGAGAAGTTGGAGAACCCGGCTTTGGGTAATGGACCCAAGTTTGGTTGATAGATAATGGTATGAGTTTTTATATTTTTTCAGGTAATACTATTATATATGTATATTACATATCATTCCATTTATGGTGGTATGTGGAACATCACATAACTCCTCACAGTTTGAGAGTTATGGCCTTACAAAGTTGGAGGACCCTCATATGTCATATAGAAGCCCCAAAAGGTCAAAGTAGTCAAAGTGGTTTAAGAGTTTTTAAAGTTAAATAATAAAGTGAAGTGATGAGTGAACTATAATTCAAAGTGATTACAAAATCAATTATTTAAATAATAAATTTAATTGAGAAATTAGAAGTGGGTTAACAGTAAAATAAGGAAAGTGGGCAAAGTGACCTAGAAGATGTTTTTAAGGAAGCTACTTGGAGAGTATAAATAAGAGGCAAGGCTCTCTCATTTAAATAACACTTGAGAATATTGAATACCTATAGGTGTCTGAGGTAACAAAAGGATATATAAGACAAATTTATGAGGAAATTGAAGCAAAGAAGGCTGGAATTCAAGGAAGGATAAATTCTTTTGATGATGCTTTCTAAGGTATGTTTTTTTCAGGTCATCTCCCCATTTTCACAGTAACGTTTTTTCTAGAATTCTTCAGACCATGAAATTGCTATGCCATTGAGGAAATCTATACAAGTATATTTGGGAATAAATTAAGCTTGTGGGTCGTTGTATTTTTGTAGTTACACTCCATGGAAAATAAGGTTTGTGGCTAGTCCTGAAACTAGTCAAAAACAAGTGTTTTGGGTAAAAAAGTCATAACTTATTCATAACAGATCCAAATTCAGTAATACAAAATGTCTTGGTTATATTACAATTTTTAGTATTATTTTTAATAGTTTCATATCAATTCAACAATTTTTTTGTGCGGGGCATGCTCTACAAGGTCGCTCTCTAGAATAAGACAGATTTCAGCAAGGTGTGCCATTTTTTCCATACCTCATTTTTTGAGAGGTTCCAAGTAGTGAAACCTGGAGAAATTGCATAAAACACACTAAAGAACATTGTCTATCAGTTTCATATATTTATTCATTACAGGTACAAAGTTATGACTATTTCAAGTTAGGGTTGTTGACTAATCCAAAACTAGTCTTGTGAGACTAAAGAAACATTTGATGAAGATGCTAGTCTCTTGCTGTTAAAGTTAAGGAAGGTTTGCAAGTATGTGATCATATACACTAGGTCTATTATAGAGTTACAAATCATATTTGGATGATGAAATTTATGAGGGATTTTGGTTGAGGTACAAGTTGGGTACATGGTTGAGACAAGTAGTTCATGATTTGGCACATACATGAGGTGTATAGTTGATGATGATGGTACATATTGATGAGTGATTGACACATGATTGGTTGCACTTGTTTATGGTACATTTTGATTACATATTGTTTGGTACATGTTGGTGCATGGTTTTTGCACTTGTTTATGGTACATGTTGATTACAGGTTGAGGTAGAGGTTGATGCATGGTTTAAGTTTATTGGTAAATGTTTACAGTGGTATATCTCTCAGTGATAGTTTTACAGTGGTTCCATCATTCTACTTCTACTTCAGGGTGATTGGATGGGGAAAGGACAGGTGGTTGTATCCACCTTCCAGTTGTAGCTAGAGAACATAGGGGTTTCTAGCCTCGTTCTGGTTGTAACCAGAGAATTGAGGAGTTGGAGCTTCCCTCAGGTTGTAGCCTGAGAAAATAGGGGGTTGGAGCCTCCTTCCAGTTGCAACTGGAAAACAAAGGAAGTTGGTGCTTCCAATGAATGTAATTCTTCAAGACATATAAGATAAACCATTCCTTGGTTTTCTCCCAATTTCGGTTTCCACGTAAAACACTGGTGTCCTATTTATGTGTGTGATCGTTCATTTCTTATTGCTCATTATTGGATAATAATTCTACATTGATATAACACTTGGATTATTTGGAGAAAAAGCATTATAATTATGCTATTACTGATTCACCCACCCTCTCAGTAATCCAACATAATTTTCATAAGAAGATATCATGTCAATCACTATGTAAATCCCATCGATTATTTGGTCGGATCGACAGATCTGGAGAACCATTCCACTATCAAACGTTGCAGAGTATAATTGGGCCTCAGTAGGGATGATTTTAAGGATGGAAATTTATTTTAAAATCTAGAAACCTTGGCGAATCTTACTAATCCTTCATATGTCAACTATAAATGTTTGGTGATATTTTTGTAAAAATATTCAAATTTATAAGTATTTTATATAGTTTTTTATAAAATTTTGGTGATTTTTAAGGTAAATATATTTTATCCTATAGAATTTGGGCGAATCATTTTTAAAATAGTGAATATCGTTTTTAGAAAAACCATGGAAAATTAGCCCATGAGAGAAATTTATCCCCTAAAATCATCCCTGGGCCTCGATGGTGGGTTTGGTTCCTAATGTTGAGTTAAAGAGATTTAGGACCCCTCAAAAGAATTGATGCTAGAAGGAGGGCCTGATGAATAAGTGGATGAAAATATTTCTGATATAATATTTCACACAATGTATAGATTCAAAACAACCCACATGCATGGATAGTCATTCTCAAGACAACCCGCATACACTGAGTACTCCTTAAATGAGTAACTCATCCCAGTAAGATTAATAACATTTATTCCCTAAAATACCTTACTCTCTTCCCCACAAGGAGTTGAACCAGTTCAAAATAATCACAAGAGCTTACGCCTGACAAATTGGAGCACTACCCTTAGCTCTGTTACTTCCTCGTAGAAAACAAGTAAGAAGACCAGTGGTTGAAAACCTCGACTAGGTTTTTGTTCACACAGTAGAAGGCCTGATATATTTCTCCCTCACTGATATCGAACATCCCCTCAATATAATTCCTGAAACACCAGCCAGTAACTTCTATGATCCCGACAATTTTGAATCTGACGAAGAAGGGTTTAACTCAGAACACTTATTTTTAGAGTCAGACAACATGGAAGATAACAATGATCATAATGAAGAAAAGGGAAACCCACCTCAGAATAATCAACCTTGGTTGGCTATAGATGCTCTGGAAATTCCCGGATGAGTACATAACCTTTCCCGACATCCATAAAAGTTACTCCCTAAATTTGACCCTGAAACCTTAGGATTTCCTAAAGACCATATCAAAAAATTCATACTTTCTATTAGACTGATGAATGTCCAACATGAAGACGTAGTATGTAGGATTTTCCCCTATGATTTTGAGAATTCAACCTCCACGTGGTATTTTAACTTTCCTGTAGGGTCCATAACTAGTTGGACGAAGTATCAAAAGGAGTTTTTAGAAAAAATTGTAGAAGAAACCACTACATGAGCTTTGATGGCTGAGTTGTTAACCACTACCATGAGTTCAAAGAAGAAGGTTAAATACTTCAATCAAGGATTCACCACTATCCTAAAAAATTTCCAACCTTAAGCTAAACCCAATTAGGAGTTGCAAATCAAAGTATATGCTAATGCTCTCCCTACTTCCATTTTCATGTTTGTAAAAAGGGCTGCCAAAATAACCCTAGCTGAGAATTTCAAAGAAGCCAAAACAATAGAATTCCAAATGAAGGGATGTAAAGAAGGCTAGGTCTCATTAGTTAAGAGGGAAGGTCAACCTCCACCCAGGAAAGGACTTTAGTTGACCAGGACCCTAGGGAAAAAAGCATAACAAGGTCTCGAAAAAGGAAGTGGAGACATAGAAGACCTACAACAAATGATAAAGAAGTTGTCAAAAAAAACCATAGACATGAAAAGAAGTGCAAGCGAAGGAAACCAAGGTTAAAGGCCTTATAAACCCTTCTTTAAAAGAAATCCATCGTTCAAAGCAATTGAAACTCCTCCATCCAACTTAAACATCAATCTAGGAAATATAGCATCTGACTCCTTATGTACCTATCACCAAGAGAAACATTCTAAAAGAGATTGTACACAATGGGTGCATGCCATGGATTTGATGGCCAACCAGCTCCTAGATAAAGTTTCCCTTACTGGAAAATCAAGCGGATCAACTATGAATATTGTTGATCAGGAATAAGTTGGCCCACCGGAGTAAACAACCATGCTGCTATGGGACCCTGACCTACCGATGCCTTCTGATGATCTATTTGAGGTTCAAGAACCACCTGCAGAGGTCTTGGCTGTGAAAACACGAAATAGGGTTCAACTGGTCTCAAACGAGCTTATTGTTTCCCACACTTCGATAGGAAAACAAATGTTCGATCTCCTGAAATAATTTATTGTCTACCAAATAAATCCTATAAACGTCCATACATGAGAATCTCCCAATCTAGACTACAACATAGTAGAAGATTTGAAAAAATTGAAGGCAAATATATCAGTCATGGACATGTGTAGAATCCCCCAACAAAAGGACTTTATGTTACAAGATTTGAAGTCAGTAGAAAATTCTATAACAAGCACTGACCAAGGACACAATCTAGCTCTCACAGATCTATAAAATAAGCCAAATGTTAATGCTTGCTCTGAAGATAAAAAGGGAAAGCATTTTTTCCCACCATTCCTCTTGACATTTGAAGTCTTCAACATAAACCTCCATAATTGTTTGGTTGACTCAGGGGAATCCTCTAATGTTATGACATTATCTATATGTAAGAAATTAAATGCAATCCCTCTCAAGAGTGATAAACGTGTGATATAACTAGACAAAACCCAAGTGAAATTTATGGGAGAACTCAAGGATGTCATTATTAGAATGGTGACACACCTGAAATTTGTTCAAGTCATTGACATCGTTGTAGTAGATATTCCAAAATCTTATGGATTGCTACTTAGTCAAGACTGGTCTTAGAAGTTGAATGGATTCCTTAGCATAGATTGGGATCACCTTTGGTTTCCATTAAAAGGAAACAGAAATATGATTAGGATAGATAGGGAAAGGTATCTAAAACATACTGTCACCGACCTAAAAGCCCTCTACAAAACCTCTTCGGTAAATTTCCCCATGCTAGGAAACTATTCTCGTGACTCCGATTTTGGTAATTTATCACCTTTCTCATATGATGTCCCTCTTACTCAAAACTCTGAAATGAATTTTCAAGAAAATTTGTGGACGACAGAAAAAGAAATCCTCTTCTGTCAAGAACCTCTGTTAAAAACCACGGATCAGATAAGAGGAAAGGCAGAAAGTGGTAGGAAAAAAGAAACTAATGGTTTTTTCTCACAATTTTGGACCTTGTACATTGATGGGTCTAATTCGCAAGAAGGATCATGAGTAGGGTGTATCCTCATTGATCCCAGAGGTAACCAAAATTTCCTGTTCTGTAGGCTAGAATTTGAATGCACAAACAACACCACCGAGTATGAATCTCTAGTACAAGGGATAAATAATGCCATAGACTTAAATGTTAAAGAACTAAAGGTTTTCAGAGACTCTGAAATCATCGTTATAAAATTAAGGAACACTATAAACTGCAAGTCTCCCCACCTGAAGAATTATCAACAGGAAGTGCACAGACTAATAGAACATTTTGAAGCCTTAAACATTACAATGATCCCCAGAGAAAAGAATACTATTGTTGATTCCCTAGCCACCGATGCCTCAAGGCTATCCCCTTTAGAATACTATGAATCCTCCCAATTAACCGTGGAGCTACTCTACAAGCCATAAGTGCCCAACAATATTTCTAACTAGAGGGTCTTTGAAGGAGATGGACAGATCATAAAATTTTTAACCAATTAGGAAAATTTTAAAGATATGGCTATTGACGATGAAATATTTCAGGAGAAACTAGTAGAAACTGGTACCCATGTACAAAGAGATGAAACAGATCAATCGACTGATGAACCAAGGTTTCACATGATACAAAAAGGGGTATCCAATTTAGAGAACCTTTTTGACTTAAGGGAAATATTTAAGAGGTCAACGAACACAAAGACAAGGAGTTCATGTCCCATGTATGAGACTATAAACCTAGGAACCTGTTGAGGGGTCCTAAATACCTTTAACTCAACAATAGGAACCAAACCCACCATCGGGGCTAATTAGAATATGCAACGTTTAATAGTGTAATGGTTCTCTATATATTGCGATCCGACCAATTAATCGATGGGCTTTACGTAGTGATCGACAAGATGTCTTCTTGTGAAAACTCCTCCTTTAGTTAGAATGTTCTATTTTTGTATTTTCTCTTATAGGTGGGATTGATACAAGATAAATGCTAGTATAAACCAACTGGGTAAGAAAGGGGAAGGACTTAACTACTGAAGAAGGTTGAGTTTGGGATAACCCTTTTTCTCAAGCATGCAGACAATGATTCTTACACCTACAACAAGCCTAGTACTAATACATTAACCTGCTGGTGTTACAATTATTGACTGAGATATGATTATCAAGAGAAAACATACATGCAATAAACGATGGAAAGAAAAATAGTTTCCTTAACTCTAATCATCAATCACATTTTAACACAATGATTTACTTTTCATCATTAAAGACAAGAACTATAAAAAATATTGAATCACATAACTTATCAACAGATTCAGAGGCTCTTACTCGTTAAGGAATCCATTCATGAGATCAAATCAGAAATAATTCTTCTTCAGATCCAATCACACATGCTTTTGATGAAAAACACAAACTTGTCTCTGGTCCCAAAAAGGACTTCTCAATTAAGGTATCTCTGAAACAGTTCTTTACAAATCCAAAAATGAGGGTCTTTTCCAAAACCATTGACCTTTGCTAATAGGTTGATCCTCTTATTTATAACATACTATTAACTAAAAATAACTATCAAAAGTGTAGCTAAGTAAAACAAAAACTCGCCACATGGGGCTTTCATCTCTCAGTATTCTAAGAGTCATCAAATGATCTCACTTGAGTGGGTGAATCTTGTCATAATCTAGCCATTTGATGAAGAGTTGCACGCACGTGTTGGCATACAGGAACCTGTGTTGGTCCATCGGGGCCAAAAGGATCTCCTTTATCTCCACTTTACATGCCTGATATTTGACTACTTTATCACTTGACTATTGTAGCATTGTCCGAGCCTTGATCTGGTGCTCCATGAACTGTTGTACTTGTCTTGGCTCCATGTTCTACACCTTTTTTATCTCCACAACCCACAATGAGTCTTTTTCAACATGTAATTTGACTATGTCGTGCAATTCGACAAAATCATCGGGTGTGTCAAATTATGGGAGGCCAATGTCTCTCATTGCCCCGTTGATCTTGGTCCAATTCGTTTCTCACTTAGCCCATTTCTCTTGGATTTCCTGGTGAGGTTCTTAGGCCATTTTCACCCAGTATTTGTCCTACTTATTTATGCGATCGATGTTGCTATACCTTAGTACCCGAATGTCATGCTCTTCGTGGTCTCATCCCTGTTGAACGACACTAATGTAATCTAACCTTTCCACTACTTGGTGTGATTTCTCATACAACATTTCCATATATTTTCATGTCGCCAGTGCCATGAGGGTGGCTTCTTGGAAATCAGCTATTCCTGCAATAAACAGGTGCCACTCATTTGTGAATTTGTTGTAGGCATATTGGAATTCGCTTCTCAAGAACATCATGGCCTGTGTGGAGTCCTGATAATATTTTTCCAAATGACGTAGATGATCCAACTCCTTCAATGCAGCGGTCAACTCCTCTTCATGCCTTTTCACTCTGTCCAAGGTGACATCTATGATTTTCATCCCTGCGCCGATAAGCTCGGATGTCTTGGCATGCTCCATGCTAATAAATGTTTCCTCTATAGTGATGAGGATGGAGCGATCCAGAGTGAGCCTCCTCTTCTTGGTGGTTCTCTTCATGATGGATTTCCTCTTTCGGTCATAGGAAATGAATTTTATATCAACAACCTCATCTACGGGTTTGGGGATTTGTTGATCTCCCCAGTTAAGCATATTTTCGAGGCTCCCGATGGTGTATATCTGTTCAATACTGGCTTCTTGAACTTCTTTTGTATGTTCAAAAGGTTTGGCCTCTAGTTGTTTCACATCGGGAGGTAAATTACCAACTGAAATTGAAGCATCATGGGAAGGCTCGACACTTACTTGATAATCGACTGTTGAGATGTCGATTTCCCGCTGTGGAACTTATTCTTCTTGTTCACCCAACCCTAGCTCCTCCTTCAGGCTATCCACTTCGGTCCCTGGTCCATTGAGAAAATTAGCATCTAAGACACTTTCAACCTCCTCTTCATTCTATGGAAGACATTGAATTTGAGCATTGGGAGCTAGGGAAGATGCCTTCTCATGTTCCTTTTCCTCTGTGATCTGCACTAGAATCACCAATGAAACCTCAAGAACTCTCCTCATCATCATTGATTGTTATTAATTCGTGGAGGGGGTTCAGTGCACTTACTCTCCCTGATGTTCTTGTTATATCCGTCTAAGTTGAAACATCCCCTAGCGATCCGGACTATGGCATTGAAACTTTAGGGTTATCTGACCCAGTGATTTCTTCAATTTGTATTGGCTCTAGACCAATTGAACCTGTTTGTATTTTGAATGGGTTGTCGAGAGGGACCCTTTTTATTTATATGAGGTCTATGTCATCCTGTAACTGATTGATTACTCTCTGTGCTTTTTCTATCAGGATCAATCCCCATTTCTGTGCCTCTGGTGTCATAGAAAATCACATGTTTTGCGATGGAGCCACCAGGGAAACCTATGTTTCCTCTGTCGCTATGATTTCTTCCCTGGATCTGAGGGCCTCTTGAGCCTACTTTTTTATTTTCATTGCTTATTCATCTAGGCTCATGGCCTTGAACCTGGTCATTTTCGGGTTGAACATCCTTTGTACCACCTTGTCCCAGTCCTGGGAATTTTCTGTGAGGACTTCATCTTTGAATTTGTCGTGGGCGTACAGTTAGCAGGATGACACTTATGAAGCATTTTGAAAGACCAAGCCCTTTATATCATGCTTATGGAAACATCCTGTCAGGAATCTGAGCTCGAGTTGTCTTAGCCCTTCTTATTTGGCTTGAGTGGTATCCTTTACCCAGTAGAACCCTACATGGAAACCATAGGGTATGAACACTCGTTTATTTTCCTTGACCAAGGTGGAATTGTATCCTTGAAAGATGGTTTGATAGCATATTTATCCTATGAAAATCCATTCTGGGACATGATATAGTAGTATATGTGGTGCTCCAATGGCCTCAAACACCCTGAAGTAGGTGGCGCGCTCATCCAGATACCAATGGCCTACCTTGGATATCATATTTTTGGATGTTGCCGATAGCCTTGGGAATTCATTATTAAAAAGAATACAATAAATTCAGGCGATGCATTCATTGTAGATGAGGAAGTATGATTTATTATACCTATTTTCCCATAGCCCACTAAAGTAGATGTGCACCAGGAGTTTTGCAACATCCCATCTTAGATTCATGCTGGTGAAGACGTTTCTGGCACACATGACATCGAGCAAGTATGAAGCCATGTAAAAAGTTGGTGCTTCCCCTTCTGTTGGTGCATGGTCCTGCTACACACAAATGCTCAGTTGCTTGGAGATTATTGCTCCCTAGTTGAAGCTGCACCCCGCGATTGCAACTATGTATGCCAAAGGCATCCATGCCTCTGAAAACCTGGAGCAATATTTCTCTCTGTATAATCAACAGATGAGAGCCATCAAATAGACGTATGGATCTCTTAAGTAGCTGTCCCATACCATCCAGTTCTTCGGTTGGTAAAATTCTTGTCCTCCTCCACCATGAGGCCATCACTCAATTGGTGTCATGGTGTTTGTAGAACTTCATGACGAAGTCTATGTTTAGTCGCTCCTCTAGGTCCCTGAGATTGTAATACTTGTGAAATTCTACTGGGAGGAAAACCTCGACCCACTCACCATTTTCATCATTGATTAGACACTTCTGTGTGAATATTTTGTTTATTAGCCATTTAAGAACCTCTATGCAGGGAAAAATGGGGGTTCTACTTGCTACCATATGTAGAAATGATTGTCAGATGTTCGGGAACACCTGGTCATCGAGCACCCTTATGTATGGATCACTGTGTGGGACATATTCCAAGTACGCTTCTTGGATAATCTTATTAAAGAGATCCCTCCAATGTGGGAGATCCATCTTGGAGCATGTTCTTTCCTCTATATCGCCAAAGGCCGGAGGCTGGATGAAAACATTCTTCGTTGTTGTCTTAATGACAGGTTCCAGCCTCGGGGAGTATTCCAATTGTTTTACGATCCCTGGAGAAGAGCCTTTGCCTACCTATGGTTCTTTCAGCTTCACTACCCTCGACAATTGTCTAGTGGTTGGATTTCTTAGCAACGTTGGTCTTGCAACTTAAAATAAAATTTCTGAGACTGTGTAAAAACAAAAACCGGATAAAAACATATAATTATATCCATGTAAAATTTACAGACTCGTATACATACCTCTGAATCATGTTAAAACCTGGTTATTTTGATAAATCACGGAGTTGATACAGCCTTCGAGTCGCTTGTATTTCTCCTTTGGATGCACTGAAATTCTCTTATGCACATAATGTTTTCATTTACAATGGCTCAAGAGAATTTAAATAGGGAGGAACTTATGGTGTTGCATCAGGCATTCAATTCTAGTTATGAGTGAAATTTTAACAAATCTGTCGCTGAATCTCTATAACTTAAATTCATCGTGGGTTGACGGCGGAGGCGCATGTGGTGATGTGGTCTATTGGTGATTTCAAATGACTATTTTGATTGGCACACGATGTAGAAACTAATTCAGGATTGGGTGTTAATTAGCTCCTTAAATTCTCAAAATACGATCATATCTAATGCTAAAACGTTCCATCGTGTCACTCTCTAAGTGGGTGGATCGGGGATCGGGGGTGTTCTATGAACATTTTCGTTGATAAATTCCTACAAAAATTTTCGACGCCAATCAATTTTACCGTACATTGTTGATGCGAAAACGCTTACTCAAAGGTGTGACTCAGATTTAGGGGGCCAAGTATAACTCGAGATAGCACTAGACGTACGACCCTCTTACCTGGTAAAAACACATGATGTTGAAGACCGGTGACTTAATTCACATGTGTTAATTGGAGTCGGGATTTTCCTTAAGTTATTCATTCTAAAGAAAACCTTAGCTTGTTGATGTTGAAAAGTGCCCAGGATCGGCTATCGACGATAAACGTATGAAAGCGCTTTTGGATCGATTCCCTTGAAAAAGTCCCTATGCCAAAAATGCATTGAGGATCGATGATCAAGACTAACTTTTATCGTGGTCAAAATGTTTTTTTTTATCCTTCTAGGTTTTCCCTGATTCCGATAAGCACGTCAGGCATGGGCTATCGGTGATGTATTTCCATTCTTCATTAAAGATTGTCCAATACTGTCTTTCACCAATGGCTAAGGGGAATCAGCTATCAATGATATATTTATGCGCAAACCAAAACTTCCTTTTGTCGATGTCAATGTAAATCGATGCTTGATGACTGAGGTTTTACGAGTGGTTCTTTTTCCTTCTTTGAATTCCTTTCGACGTCGACCCTGAGCACGTTCGGTGAAGTGGTTGGCTATCAATTCTTTATTCAAGTTGTTACACATGAAATTTGCACACCTAGGTACCTCTCCCTAAGTGTCATAAACTATCATATAAGTATCTCATACACCTTGACACCATGGAATAACCTATGTCACAATCCCTAGTCAACATGGAGGAGGGATATATTACATGAAGGCCAAAATACCAAGTACACATGAATTATTATTAATATTCATGGAAAAGAAATTGATTAAGTGTGAGAACCAAGTGCACATGAATTATTATTAATATTCATGAAAAAGAAAGTAATTA
>SNQJ01S0239639.1:0-13596 GCA_010110895.2 Picea sitchensis
CGTCCACTTCCTCAGGACCTTCTTTCCTTCACGGCCCGAAGAACTCAAAGGTTCCTCTAATTCCCTATTGGAAATTTTCCTTACCCACAACAACTCTTCAACTGATCCCCTTTAATGATCGGGAAATCGAACTTCGCAGTTTCGCGAATCCTATGGTCGCGCACCCTGTGCTTCACAATACCCTGAAATGCGATGGGTAGTTACCAATACCTTCCTGTTCCTATCGGGAATCCTCCCGTCGAGGTTTCGGCACCTACGATGTCGAAAACAACTTACCTCGCTGACCCCCGATTCCCAATGTGTTGATATGTCGACGCACACGTGCGGGTTGAATTTTCCACCTCCCGCTTCAACGCTTCTGTCGGGATTTCGTGATTCATGGGATCGCGAATCCTGATGTCAATGGACTCGAGACTTCCCTTTTCCCGATCCATGATATGACATGCCACCTGTCTTCCACTAACTCCTGCTGTGGCCCACACGACTCCTCCATCGGGATATCGCGTTTCGCGATTCCAACATGTAAGAGTTTCTTACCTTAGAAATCTCTGATTCCTGAACTCTGACTCCTCGGGATTTCCTGACACATGTCCCAACCAATGGACGGTTCTGAACTCGTCGGGATATCATGGATCGCGATTCCTGATGTTGTGATTTCTTTACTCTCGGAGTTTCCGATGACTTCAATATCCCGATGACTCCTCTGGGACTTCCCCTCTGCTCACTAGAGCTTAACCCCGTTGCAACTCCTACTAAATCTGATGGTTGACAAGATTTTCATGAATTCCCTCCACATATCTTGACCGTCGCTTCTCCCTCCTTGAGGATTTCCTTGATGCGAAACCTTCTGTGCAGTCCTTCAACAGATTTGAAGGCTCCACTCCTCCTGATCTTTTTTCAGCTTCAGTCCCTTAGGAAAGGGACCGCTTTGCTCGCACTCCTTGCAGAAACTCTGCAAATACTTCAAGTGTTCAGTCTCCCCTGACTCTGCGCACGCCTGCAGAAACAGTCTTTCGATGCTTCACTCAGAATCGCAATTCTGAGACTTCTCCCTGGCTTGCGCACTCCTTGCACGACACTGTGTCACTGCACTTCTGAGATGAATGGCAACAAAATTTTTCTCTAATTGAACCCTTCTGTCAACGCACTCCTTGCGGACAATTCAACTGCATTCCTTGCAGGAATCCTCTGGTTCAGTCAAAGAAACAATTGAAACTCATTCCATCTCCCTTTCAGACTTCAACTCAACCATGAAATCACATACACAGCATATAAAAGCAAACATATGACATAAAGCAAGCATTCACGAGCATAACATCAATATTCAGAGAAACAACACAAACCATGGAATTGAATCAAAGCTTTCTTCTATTAATTCAACTGCCTGTACATGGGTGTTCTTCATAAAATTCTCTGCATGCTCTTTTGCTTCTCTATTGATAATGTTACAATGTACAATGAGGGTGTCTATATCTGTTTTCCCTCTTGGGCTCTAAGCTATCAAATCTACAATTAAATTCCTATCTACCAACATTAACTATATTAAATGTTGACTATCTATCTAAGGACGAGAGCTTAAAGGCTCAAGGTCCATTACAATATACAAGTGTGCCTTCATAAATGGATTCATTAAAGACTTGCGCAACAATCCCAAAGTATTTCCAAAATTTGGTGCTGGCTTGGTCCAACTGTCTTCCGCTTCCGCGCTGGCTCGCTTGATGTGCTGGCGATGCTCCTACATCAATGGATGATTTTAAGGATGGAAATTTATTTTAAAATATAGAAACCTTGGTGAATATTACTAATCCTTCATATGTCAACTATAAATGTTTGGTGATATTTTTGTAAAAATATTCAAATTTCTAAGTATTTTATATAGTTTTTATAAAATTTTGGCGATTTTTAAGGTAAAATAATTTTATCCTATAGAATTTGGGCGAATCATTTTTAAAATAGCGAATCTTGTTTTTTGAAAAACCATGGAAAATTATCCCATGAGCGAAATTTAGCCCCTAAAATCATCCCTGGGTAATACATAGACGATTTATCATTCTTAAAACCCAATTTTAGTGCTAGATATGACATCATATTGTTCTGGAAGTGATTGCCATGGTCAGTGAAAATATCTTTCGGAACACTGAACCAAGTAATGACCTGATTAAATATGAAAAATGTTGCAATCTCATCATCACTTGAAAAATTAGGCATGGCTTCCACCCACTTTGTGAATTAATCGACGACCATGATGATGTAACGATGCCCCAATCCGAAAGTGAGTGGCATGTCATAAAATCAATGCCCCACTTAGTGAAATGGCTGACGATGATGACTAGAAAAATATGAGCAGGATGTGTGTGCATTTTCCGAGTGAAAACTTGACATTGATGACATTGTTTTACCTCCTTGATACAATATTTGAAAATTGTGGGCCACAAATATCTGGCGTGCAAGATTTTCTCGGTTGTTGCCAACCTACAAATATGACCTCCACATGATCCATTGTGAGAATCATTAAAAAAAAACTATGTTTCTTCGTGAGTGACACAACAATTTAAAATCAAGTCTACACCATGATGATATAAGGTATCCCCAATGATGAGATAATTTTTCGCCTGGTGGTGAATGCGTCGTCTATCTTCTCTCGATTAATTTGGGGGAAACTTTAGGGTTTGGAGATATACAAGAATGTCTCCATACCAAGGGTCAGTAGAAGATATTAGAAAGATGGACTCATCTGCAAACAAGTTGTTGGGATTCATAATTGACATGTTTTATGATGCCATCACCCATTCTTTCACCTACTTTTGCCTTCCATCTTTTTTCACTTCATTAACCATATTCTCGTAATTGCCCATTTTCACCCTACACGAGATTCACATGCAATATGTATATAAAATGGTCAATTTCCCATGTTTACATGATTACTTAGAGTAGATATTGTGTTCTTTAACTTACTTATGAAATTTTGTAGTTGTTGGCAATTTTGCAGAATGTTGGCAATTCTACAACTGATTGGGATTTCTGATAGTCAAACTTTCCACATCATTTATGGCCATATGAAAAGGAATCTCAAAAATACAAAATATGGGTTTTGTGTCGAATGGGGTTATTTAGGTGATGCAAAAGGAAAATATACAAAAAAAAATACAAAACAAGGAGTGTATGGTCGATATTTCAAAAGACTAGTCAATCTAACTCGAAATTCTAAGGCTAAGTGGTTTTGACCAATTTTCTCATACCCACAAATTTGGGCATATGGATCTCATGAAATATTTTGTATTATACTATTAAAATTATCTTAGATCGAATCCAATATTTGGTGGAGGAGATATTCCACATGTTTAGAATCTAGGATTTGTTGGTTATGAGATCCACTTGTTTAGGAACTGATCTCATATTGATATGTATAAATATGAGAGGATATCATAGCTTCATACTTCAGTAGTTCATATTTCATAAGTTAAGGAGTGAGAGAATATAGTTTCATATTGAAGAGAAAGATCATTGTAATCATATTGATGTTGGAATAAAGAGCTTGTTGTTGCATATCGACAGTTCTTTATTGTTGTCCTCCTTGGCAATATATGCCAAGAGAGACATGGATCCCTCTCTCTGGTATACGTTACCCAATCAGTTTTATTTCATTTGTGTGATTTCTATTTCAGTCATGTGAATTTATTCTAGTTGTGCCATGGAACCAAAATGGTAAAATCTATGGGACTAAGGGGAATTTATTTCAGTTGTGTGAGCTATTTAAATTCATTCATCCTATTTGGCACATTAAAGTTTAATCATTGACTGACAGAACCAAATGGTGAAATTTGTATGCCATGGAATCAGAATGATAAAATCTATGGAACTAAGGATTAAATAAGGAGTGATTAAGATCATTACTATGATCATAGTGTTAAAATTTCTTTACTCTATTTAGGTTCCTTAGCTTAGGGTTAGTGGCCTAATCTTACATATATTTTTTTGGTATATCACAAGCTTACGAGATCCCTGGTTGATAATTTAATGTAAAGCAGTTTAAGCAATTGAATTTCCCGATACAAGTCTTCAAACAATTATTTTTATCTTCCCTCAGAAACTCTGACATCAATTCTGCAAAGACAAGTAACTTTTTGGACTTTGCCAAAGTGAAGTCTAAGTCAAATTCTTGTAAAATCACAATCCATTTGTTGTATTTTCCACCACTGATATGACAAGTTAAAAAATACACGAAAGGATTAACGTCCACAATTACAATAGTTTTACAAAAGAGAACATAATGTTGACGTCTTTGAACAAAATAGACAACTTTTAAAGATAGTTTCTCAACATGTGAGTATCGAAACACATCCTCAACAAAACCATGAATCGGGTAATAAATTATGTTATTTACAAGCGCATCTTATTCTTGTACTAAAACCATACCCACGGTCAAATCAAACGTTGCTCGGTATAATGAGAAGTCATGAGTAAAGTCTGGTGGAATAAGGAGGGGGGTAGACATTAAAGGATTTTATAATGCATCGAAATATCTTTGCACATAATTATCACATTCAGATGGGACCCCTTGCTTCAACAAACACATGAAATCCTTAGTGATATCATCATAGTTAGGTATAAAATGACAAAGGAAATTTTATTTTCCTTGTAGACTCTGAAGTTGACGTATGGTACGCAGGGGAGGCAACTGGACTATTACCTCAACCTTCAAAGAGTCCACAATGATCCCTTTATTTGATACGATAAAACCAAGGCGACGCCAAGAAGTGACACAAAATTTGCATTTGTGCGGATTAATATGAATGTGATAATATCAACATCTCTTAAGAACATGATGGAGTTGATACAAATGATCGGCTCTACAACAAGAATGCGTAGACAGATGATCTAAATATGTCTCAACAATATGTTTCATGTCGTTGAAGGAAAAATTCATCGCCCACTGGAAAGTGGCACCAACATTTTTAAAACCAAAAGGAATATTCTAGTATGAAAACATTCCCCAAGGAAAAATAAATGTGGTTTTATGTTGGTCCTTGGGTTTAATTTGGATTTGATTATAGTTGGAGAACTCGTCGATAAAGGAGAAGATATCACTACCCACAAATTCATCGATAACATGATCGATAAATGGTGTTGGGAAGTTGTCTTTAGGACAATTCTTGTTCAAATCCCTAAATTCCATGAACACACTGATGGTTCATTGCTTCTTGTCAAGCAAAACAGGTTTTGAAACCCATTCTGTAAGAGGATCTGGATAGATGAAACCCAATTTGAGAATATTCTCTATCTTCACCTTTATGGTTGTTGCCTTCCTAGGATTGAATGGTCTCAACTTTTTTCGAGTAGGCTTAGCATTAAGGTAAGTATTTATTTCATGTTCAATAATTCGACGGTCTATTCCTAGCATCTCTTCCTATGACCAAGTGAAAACATTGTGAAACTCCTTAAAGAAAGTGGTGTAATATCATATTTCTCCAGGTGAACAATCAAAACCAATGATCATGTTTTCCATGACGTTGGGATCCTTTGATATGTTGATAGGGATCATTTCTGAAATATTTTTCATGTTCCCTTCAACGTAAACACCATGTTTTACTAAAGGATTCACGGTCCTATCAACATTATTGTTCATGTGGACTTGAAACTCTCCTCTTTCAATGCGATCTATCTCCAAAAGGAAATAAGATTAATGATGTAAATCATACCAAGGCCTATTTGGACCCGTCATTGCCTATAAAATATCCTCATCTGATGGAAATATTGTTTCGAGACAATCCGGAGAATGAGAAGAGTTAACTTCCCAAATGGGCATTGGAAGATCATCAACTTCCTCTATATGAAGAGGAGTCAGATATGGGTTTGCAGTGGCCCTTTGAATGGCATGATAAAAAATATCGATTACAAACAAAGGATTCGCCATTCCTTCATTCTTAAGCTCTTATACTGAGTCATATAGGGATGGTATAATCCAAGGGTCCTCAAAATACATCATCTGAAAATGGTGCACTTGGGATATAGGAGTTGATGAGCTCGAGTTGGTAGGAGTGGAGAAAATGTACAAGATTGGTGTTGGGATGTTAAGAGTTCCCATCAATGAAGAGTACATTCCAACTCCAATACTATCAGTAACCACCTAGGAACCATCTATTAATGGGACAATATATCCTGGTCACGCAGTTGGATCTAAATCACTGAAAGACAACTAATCTATAGTCATGAATTTTCCTTGTGAGGAAAACAAATAAACCCATAAAACTGAGGATACGACAACAGTTATAGCATAAGTCCAATTGCGACCTAGAAAGAGGTTGTAATTGAACGGAGCATCGACTACTATCCACTTCAACATATACAGTTTGTCCTACCAATTGTATGGTAAAGGAGGAAATAATCCCATGGGGTAGAAAAGACTGACCATCAAAAGTGTTCAAAAGAGTAGGGGATGGATTAAGCTCTAGAGAGACAATAGCTTTCCAACAAGAAAGTGATATCACACACGTCCATGCTCCCTCATCGATCATTGTCCTAAAAAATTTCTTCGTGGAATAAACCACTTGAATTTGAAAATCGATGTGATAAGGGAGATGAGGTTTGACATTAGAAGGGTCAAATTTTATTAGATTTTATCTAGAGGTATCTGTAGCCCCAATAGCGGAAAGTAATGCACTATGTTTCATTGGAAAAAATTTGAGTACCTAAAGAGAGGACATCACACACAGTGACTGGGAAAAATATTCCATAATGAAATACTTCTGACCGGCCCTGACATTTGGATTATGTCGGGTTCTTTTGTATACACCTTTGGGCATGTGATTCATGGCATCACTCACAGGAGGATTCTCAATATGAAGAGGCCCTCACGGATCGAGGGTTTATTTACTCTTTTACCTAGGTTCCTTAAGGTGGGGGAGCACCCTGGTTACCCCCTACTGACTCCGAACATTAGATATTGAAGCCATGTTTTCCCCGTGAGGGAATAGATTCATCAATATGGTAGCATGTTGTTGAGCTAATATCCTTTAGGATTCTTCCATCTAGGGGGACTCATGAGTGAGGTGATCTTATTTTCAAGTCTTACAAGGAAACTTGACCTTTCTCTTTTCCTTTTTTCCCCCACGAGAAATAGATTTTGGTTTTGTAACATTACTGTTGTTATTTCCCCCTCCTTTTTTGTCCTTGCCCTTTCTTTTCTCGCCAGGTTTTTGAGTACCTTTTGGAGTTGTTAATTGCACACTGTGTACTTATGAAATTTGGGAGGGGGAAGTCAAAGCTGAAGTTGGATCATATGTAGAAGCTTGGATTGGGAGTTGTCTCATCTGATTAGAGACCAAGTCTATGAGAGAGCCTTGAACAGAACCTACAATGCCATCGACATGAGTTCCAGATTTCATTTTCATGGAATTGAAACTAGGTCATGGTGCATACGGTATAATTTTATAAAGGATACCAAACTACAATTAAATCAAATACAATTGTTTTTCCTAGAAAATTTCTTCTTCCTCATAAAAGACTCATAATGTGGAAACATCTTTAGAGATGATTGGAAACAATGACTTAAAAAACCACTCCAACAATAATTTTGGAGGGACTTTGGATTTTATCAACCTCTTCCATATCCACCACTCGTGGATGTGATCCGAGATATGAGTGGCTTTGTCCTATTTCAAGGAAGAGAGAAAGTCGGTGCCAACTTCGTACCAAATTGGTAGTTGAAAATGGTTTAGAAATACCAATGCAAAATCATGGAAAGTGTGGAACATTGCACCATCAAGTTTGATGTACCACTTAGTTGGGACTCCTATAAGAGTGTGTTGGAAAATGCATAGATGGACTGAAACATCATTCAATGAATTAAAAGAACACCACAAATGAAAATTCGTTACCTAGTCATCGGGATATTCACCAGGATTTCCTTTGAACTTAGGAATGTAAGATGGAAATTTGGTGGGAATGAATTTAGGATTATGACAAACCAGATCATTTGTGAGCTTTGATAGGCATAGAAAATTCATTGTTTCCAGAAAAGGTAACCTCGGTTGGGACCCAAAATTCTAGCTAGAGATGTTGGAAGTTCTATGTTGAGAACCGGTCGAAAAATAATGACCTAGATTGGTACTAGCACCGGGTTACCAGGAATATTTTACGAATGGGATAGAGATTTGGATGAAACCATGTTGGCCCTATTTAAATGGAGGAAAAGCTCCACCCATATGGTTCCTGAACAAAAAAGAATTTTTTCTCCCTACTGACCCACCTTGCGAAGGAAAAACTCCTTGCATGGGGACATTATGACCGAGAAAGGGATTTCCCCCTGATGGCATCCCTTGCAAAGAGAATGATCCTTTCATGGGATTCCATTAGCCATGGGAATGGTTGCCCCATGTCGACACTGTAGACAAGGTGAAAGGATTACTTTTGAACCCACCATATAATGTGAATGGAGTCGAAGTAGATGGCATGCTAGTGGATTGAAATCTACTACCTATAGAACCACCCCATCTTGAGAAAGGATTAGGGCCAGAATATGGGATAGACTCACTTCCGAGGGAGGGTAATGGTGGAGGTATATGGCCTCCTCCCCAAGGAACAACTTGGTAGGGAATCGAAGAACTCCCCATACCAATGTTAGTAGTTTGGGAAATTGACTGTGAGTTATTCAAGATGTTATGCATGCTCATCGATGACATACGAAATTAAAAATCATTAGTTATCAAAGGTAATGACATGGATGCACCCAAAGGCTAAGTGGAACCAACAATTAGCAGATCAGATCTGTTAATTGACATGACTATGGTGGAATGAACCACACTAGTCGTTTGGTTAGACACACGAGGAGGAAGGATAACACTGGTAACGATTGACAAAGTGGGAGTTGTAGGGCCTTTTGACCCAGACACTTATGGAGTGCCTTCAATTACATCCCACTGAAGAGGGAGAATTACATTGAAGTCTGACTCAGGAGCTGGAATTTGCACAACAAATGGAGGGCGAGGCCCAGTTAACGAAAGGTTGAAAGGTTGAGTGAATACCCCAACTCCAAGATTTTATACGGTTACAACCTCCAAAAAAGAAGTGTTAGTTTCTGCAGGTTCTATATTTATGATCTCGACTGGACCACTTGGTATGAAAGTACCATATTGATCAAGTCTATTCCTAAAAGGAGGAGGTGTATGATTTACCTTTACTTCTTCTTCAATCAGAAGACCTTGAATTCTCCTGGATCGATGAGGTGGTTGATCATCCATTTTGAGTTGTCAGCTCTAGGTGACTACCTACAAACCTTCCTAAGAAATCTACGATCGTAGAAAAAACCACTAGAAAATCCCTAAGAGAAAAAAAAAATTACAAAATAACCTTGCCAATATCTAGACTCATGTCGATTAGGTCTTGATATTGCAATAGTAACAAATTAAGGAAAGGACCTTCTAGACGAAGACACAAATTGATTAAATATTGTGAACCAGTAAATGAAGGAGTGAGAATTAGTTACCTTAGCCTGCACTAACCATCCTTATCTAGTGCAAGTACCCACGCTTCATTGGGTGCCTTCCAATAGTATCGAAAAGTGTGATACAAAGTCTACCCCAGGTACCACAGGAAACCCCCCGCAGTCACCTCCGACATCCATAGGAAAATAAACTATGGTCACCAAATCTCAGTCAACATCTGGGGGATACAACAGATAATCGATATTGAACATATGGGTAGGGTATCTAATCCTGAATCCTCGAAAGCATCGCCTCTCACGAACGTAAGGGCACTGACGAAACCCCCAATACACAATCTCTCTACTGTACTTAGTTAATCCTCAGAGGGGTTATCTCCTTGACTCTCCTTTGCGTGACCTTGTGTTTGACTCTTATTTTAGAGGAGATTCCTGGATATACTTATACAAAATTTGGTTTTACACTCCCTATATCAGATTCCTAAGTTTGTTTTAGGACTTGGATAAATTAACTCTCCAACCTAAACCAAGGCCCTAGCCTAAACTTATTTGTTTACCCTAATAAAATGAAAATGTCTAACGGATTTTAGTTAGCGCTCATTTTATAGGATATTATTTACTCAAAAAGGGTGTGGAGTGAAAGTGAATGATGTTTTGACAGACTCAACAGAAAAAACACTTAAGAACACAAATGAAAAATGCAGTTATTCACTAAAAATATGAGTGTAAATAACGCTTCAAAATTCAACAAATGTAAACCATTTCTTTTTGTATGCAAGTAATGTTGTTTTTAGTTTATATGCAATGCACTTCTTAATGCACATTTTATATGTAATATGACTAACAAGATCTGGAATTTTTTTCATTGAAGCTCTAAAAACGAAATCTTTCTTTTTTCTTTTAGAATGTACAAGAGTGAATTCAAAGAGAAAACATGTGTATGATGAAATTTTATTTTTCATATGCAAATGAAAAGGGGCAAGGAGAAAAATTCACAAGCACACACTCTTACACTTTTTATTTTATGAAAATCAAGAAAATAAGAAGAAAATGGGAAGAAAGATGTCAAATAGATGATTAGACACCATGTAAAATATTGTAGGAATAAAACATAGAGTTTAACTTACACCCAACGAATCTTTCTAAAACCCTGAGCCTATTAAAATCCAAAAATGGCCACGATTAACCAAGAAAGATGTAAAATATTTTTGGAATTTTCTTATAAACTTGGAGACAAAGAAAACAATCTTTGAAACCACACAACAACGCTAAAGATTCAACAGGACCTAGAAAGATCCTACAACATAACAACACCAACTTCCAATGATCTAAAAAGAGTAAAAAACCTTATTTCAGAACATGTACGTAACTTTGTCCAAGGAAAGTATCAGATGTATTCGAATGTATCAACAAAAAACCACGTCCACCTTTAAAACGCCTCTCAAACTGAGAGAGAAAGGATAGGAAGACTGAGGTAGGATGGTACAAATTTAGATAATTTTGAATAAAGGATTAAAACATGGAAAAAATTTCAGAAGAAATGCAAAAATAAAGCACCCCTAACTTTCAGAATATAGGAAAGAGAACATACATGGAACCCAACATTTGAATTCAATCCCACCCAAGAAATTTCACTCCAAAAATCTTGCACAACTATCTTCTGAAAACTCCTGTAGACAAAGAAGCAAGCAACTACAAATAGGTAGTCATCTGCTAACTAACTATATATGATCATTTCAATTTACATAATAGATTCAAAACAAAACATAAATTAAACAACATGAAACAACAAATAGAAATGGACAAGAATGAGAGATATTTTATTAATAACAACATTGAAGTTGGTTACAACTTGTAACCATTGCGGCATGGTCCCATAACTAGGCTCCAAGTTCCTCCACCCAAGGCTAGAGATGACAAACACAACCTCCAAATATTTGTGTTCCAAATGGTCCAAGGAACCAATGGCTTTCTTCTTGACAAGATAGGGGGAAACATAAATCCTGAAAAAAAGGGTTTTCAGGGGGGAATGATAATCTCATAAGCAAGGGGAAAAGGGTACTTGTAGGGATATAATTAGAATTCCAGCTATGAAGATAATTAGTTGGAGTAGTTATGAACGGGCTATAGGAGGTTCGGAACTTGGGAAATCCGTCAACTCCTCCCGAAATATCAATATTATTATTATTATTTAGTGAATTAAACATGTACATGAGTTGATAACTAGCAAGAAGCGTATGTACATGAGTTTATTTAAGGAGAGTCATGTACATCTAGAAAAATGGGATTTTTAAAGATATGTTTAGGTAAAAAAAGGGGGATATTGCTCCTGCAAGCATGGAAAGGGATGTAATTGAGGCCAATGAGTCGCCAAGAACATATCTAGTGTCAAATGACACTATAACACTTTATGAAGGACATTTTTCTGCTACAAAAATAGATCTAAAATACTTGAACATAACTCAAGATTTTGGACTCAAGTACTCTAAGGTGGATGACTTCAACCTGATTGGATATTCTGATTAAGAATTTGTTGAGGATAAAGAAATGGAATTTCAACTTCACACTATCTCATGAGTCTTTAATCATCATTTGTCTCCCAAATATCACGTAAACAAACTATTCCAACAGATTCCACAACAGAGGCAGAATATGTGTGTAGTGTCCCATTTAGCTAGTGTAGTTTTGTGACACCCAAGGAGGGTGATTATTGATGGTTTTATATACATGATTGCATATTTTATTATGTATGAATACATATTTGATTATGATCTTAATCATTTCTTTGTGGAACGGATGGTTGATTATAATCCCGATCATTGTTGTGTGGAATATATATTTGATTATTATCTAGTTGATGAAACATGATTTTCATGATTATGTATGATCAACTTTGTAATGAATAAGATGTGGCAATGAACTTAGTTACTTGCCAATATGGATGCTCAGATAAAAAATGACTATGGAATTAATGTACACATTTTGGTAAAATGTGATTAAGTTAATTTATTATGAATTTTAAATTGATGATCTTAATCTATGTAGTTATGGTGTGTGCATGTCTAGGAAATCAATAGCTTTCCAATAAGACCATCAAATGGTAAGATCTCACAACCAACACCTGGAAGTAAAACATGGAGTTTCAAGAAGAATAGATGAGGATCCATGGAGGTTAGGGCATGGATTCCTAAATCCATGGAAGATCAAGACGCAGAGTCTTGGATCTATGGTATAGATCAGGGTGTGGAGTCATGAATCTACTAGGGCATGGAGTCCTAGTTATAAGGCAAGGATGTGGAGTCCTAATGAGTCTAGAAGGTGCACAATAGGGGTGTGGAATACCTATTATCCAACATATAAAAAACCACTCGGGGACATCAATCAACCAAGTGAGAAAAATTAAGTTAAAACTTAAATTAATTTAATTTCAAAATTACCCACTTTGAAGGGGTTTTAAAAAAACAAATATTATTTTAATAAAAGGGGGAAATCACTTATTTAAAAAAATAGTAATAAATGCAAAATAATATAAGAATACACATGACATGATGAATGTTATAGTAATTTAGGTATTTTAATTAATAAGAAAATTCTAGAGTGCCACCTCAAAAGGAAGGTGATGAATAATAAGTATTTTGGGGAATTAGATAAATATTGGAATTTTGCATGAGGGTGAGGTGTCACCCCACTTAAAACCTATAAATAAGAAGGACCCCCATGGTGTGGGGTGACCTAGAGAGTACCCAAATGTTGTTGGAATGTCTTTGGTAAATTCTAAATTAGTTATCTAGGTAGTCTTTGTTGTGTTGAGGGTGATCTAAGTGGTGTTAGTTCTTAATAGTTAAATGCCTTACCATAATTATGTTTATTTATTAGTATTTAGCATGTTTTATTCTGAGTTCATATAGAAGGGAATTTAAAAACTTGGATCAGTTGCAGATGTATATTATTCTCTATGTAGCTTAACGAATTGTATGGTAGTTGTGAGGGTAAATCTACTTGCAGGAGTTTAAAACCAGAAATTGTTGAGGGAGTTGTGTTATTTTTGCTCGTAATGGTAACTTTGTCCTTAGAATGCCACAATTGTTTTATGTAGTTTAAAATTTTATCATGGATTGGAATTCATTTATGTAGATTAAATATGCAATAATTTGTGT
>SNQJ01S0239641.1:10798-24393 GCA_010110895.2 Picea sitchensis
ATAGATATTTGGTATCATCATCTAAGAGATTATGTGCAGTGGAAGATCATGTTGCTTCAATACATTCCTATAGAATATTAGGATGCCGACATTCTGACGAAGGTGCTCACCAGGAGCAAATTCGAATATCATAGAGACAAGATTGGGGTAAAGGATAATCCCTTTCTTGTTGAGAGGGAGTGTTGAAAAGTCAACAAGAAACATGCATCTAATTTATTTTTCCCTTAAATAAACTGGACAATAAATATTAATCTATTATTTCATTCATAACTGAGTGAGTTGGATTTGTGACAGAACTATAAGTGTAGTTAAGTGAGTTAAGATCAATTGTACTATTTGTAACTAAACATGCACTAGTGAGAGTTCAATTAATCAGTGGACGCACATGCAACTGAAGATTCACCACGATTAACTACATGCATGTCAGATCTAGTGGAGACCTAGTTGAGATAATAGGTGAAAGGGATAGTTTGGATATCAGTTGTGATTTTATCACACATGCAGTGGATATTCTTATGAGAATGTGCAAACTAAGTAATTCGATCATTTTGAGAATTCGAATTGCAAAGATTGTGCAGAGGAGGCAAGTTGTCTAGACACAGGAATTGGCACATGTATTTGTTGATTTACGTATGACAGTGTGAGATGATTGTATTGTACTGAGAGCTCTTGGATTAGAGTTTTGTATGAGATTGTTTCATGATTCATGATATACATAATATATGATAGTGGGGTTTTTATCTTTACGCTTTCCCGGTAAAACTTTTGTGTTGTGTGTTTTTGATATTTCACTTTGTGATTATGGTTGTGATCGTGGTTTAATTTTCCACAAGAATAATAGTAGAAGCGATTATGTATTTAGTAGTGGCATAAATGGTTAGATTAGGAGAATCGCAGGAAATACTTAATTTGTATTGAATTTTCTACATTAAATTATTCTTGAACACCAATTTGGAACATATTACATTCTTATCTTTAGGTCTAGGAACAAGATCCCAAGTATTGTTCTTCTCAATCTGATCAAGCTCTTCATTCATAGCTCTAATACAATCATCATGCTTGTTGGCTTCATCAAAAATTTTAGGTTCAATCATAGATAGAAAAGAAGCCTGAGATTGTTCTCAGTCTTTAATCAATTTCCTTCTTGTCTAAACTCCTTTATTTATATCTCCAATTATCTGATTTTCAGGATGACTCTTTCTAACAATTCTAAGAGGTGGTTTTGTTTCTTTCTGCTGATTTTTGTCATCCTGAGTATTCATATCTTCATCTGATTTAGATTCTTCTCCTTCTGATCCTTGGACCTGTTGATGTTCATCTTCAACTATATCTTCTGTGATTGGTTCAACACTTATTACATTTCATACTGGGATTTCTTCATCAACTTTTATGTTGATACAATCAACCAACTTATGCATCCTCTTATTATAACATTTGTATCCTTTACTGTTTGTATCATAACCCAAGAAGATACATTCATCAACCCTGTCATCATATTTGCCAATATTTTCATCGTTATTCTTGATATAACACTTACTCCCAAAGACTTTAAAATGCTTGATTGAAGCAGGTCTTCCAAACCAAAGTTCATAAGGAGTCTTGTCACTATGTGGCCTGAGATGAGCTTTGTTAAGAATATGAACAACTGTATGGATTGCTTCCACCCAATATGTCTGAGCAATATTCCTTTCATTCATGATTGATCTTTCCATTTGTTGTGTTGATCTATTCAGCCTCTCAACTACTCCATTTTGTTGTGGAGTCCTTGGAATTGTGTACTCTCTTTTGATCCCATGTTTATCACATAACTCTTTGAAGTTCCATGAACTAAACTCTCCTCCTCTATCAAACCTTACTGCCTTCAATATTTTTCCCATTTGATTCTCAGTCAGAGCCTTAAATACTTGAATTTTTCAAATGCTTCATATTTTTCCTTCAAAAAGGAAACCCATGTTAGTCTATAATAATCGTCAATAATCAACATAAAATAGTTTTATTTTCCTGTACCTTCTTTCCTTGATGGTCCACACAAATCCATATGTACTAACTGGAGAGGTTTTTCTGTAGATGGAAAGTTTTTAGATTTGAACTATGTTTGAGTAAGCTTTCCTATTTGGCAAGGTTTACAAACAGAATCATATGGCTTTGATATATTTGGAAGATCTTTTAATACCCCACTATTTCTAAGATTGATTATATGATAAAAATTTAGGTGTCCAAGTCTCCTATGCCATAGACAAATTTCATCATACTTGCTTAACTAGCATTCTTCTTTTTCTTATTTTAACACATAGACATTGTTTTCTGTTCTTATGCCTTTTGCAATCAATTGTCTTGAATTCACAAACTTTATTTCACAATCTTTAGAAGTAAAAACAACTTCACATCCCCTGTCACAAACTTGACTGACACTTAGTAGATTATGTTTCAGACCGTCTACAAACAACACATCTTGAGATTTTTATTTTCCATTACTCAGACTTACAATTCCTTTACCTTTTATTTTTCCTCGTCCATCATTTCCAAAAGTTACATTCCCTAATTTTCTTTCACTTAAAGTTAGAAACTTACTTTTGTCTCCAGTTATATGTTTGGAGCATCCACTATCAATATACCGGGGATTATTTTGTCTTTGGGCTGATAACACTAATCCACACTTGTCATCTTCTTTCTTCTTCCAAACTTTGAAATTTTCAGTAGTGGGATTCAATTATGGCTTATAGTTCCTTAATCGACAATCTGCAACTTTATGTCCATAATTATGGAAGATATAACATTTTGGTTCACTAAATGACAAATCATTGCGATTGTTATGCTCATAATTGATGTTATGTTTCACCTGCGTCCTTTTCCCAACCATCACATGATTTATAATATGTGGTTGTTTGTTACTTGGTTGTTGCGATCTTTATTGTGACAGATAATTATTCCTTGAGTATCTTGATTTCTCATATCTAAATCTTAAAGAACAATTTACAAGTTTGTGACCAAAGTTAGAACAAAAAATACAATATCCATAGAAAAATCCTTTGTACCTAGAAAAAGATTTTCTTCTTTGAGCGGGTCGATTTCTTCCATGCTGATATTTTCTCTAATATACATATTCGGTTTTGATAATTTTTCTTTCATTCCTTCTTGGTGGCTGATTTTCTTTCTTTGTTTCTACATAGTGGTTGTTGTTAACGATTGTAGATATGACAAACTTGATGGGTTTTGTATTACTTGGATGATCACTACTTGATCTTTCTTCATAGCCCAAGCCAGCTTTCAACTTTAGATTCCTTTGTTGATTTAGAATGTAGGTTAATCCTTCGGATGCTTTAATACTTGACAGATTTTGGTGATACAATGCCTTAAACTTCTCAATCTCTTTTCTAGTTTTTACTATTTTTTCTTATAAGGCTTCACATCTCGCTTTCTTTTCTAATAACTGTTGTTTCATAATGTCCTCTATTTTATTTTCCTCTTCTAACTCTACTTTTAGTAAGTTGAAGTCTTCATCAGGTTTTTTACCATTCATTTTAAACTTCATCAACACCTATTTTTCTTTTCTCTTCTTACATCTGAGTCTGTCAATTTCTTCCAAAGCACTGATTAATTCACCTTCCATATCCACGATAGCTTCTTCATCATCCATGTCACCTTCTATGTGTTTATAATCAAGATATCCCATAGCCATAAGCATAAAATAATTCAATTTGTCTTCACAAGATGAATCACTATCTATAGCTTCTGAGGAGTCATCATTGTTTGCACACAAACTTTTCTTTTTACCATATTTTTTAAATTTGTATTTTTTTTCATCATCGGAGTTCTGGTCCTTTTGGTCTTTTTTCTTGTGAGCACACTTAGATGCAAAATGACCTATTTTACCACAGTTAAAGCATTTAAAGGGAATCTTGCCTTGGTATTTGCCTGATCCTTTCTTTAACCATCTCACAAATTTTTCCTCAATATCATCTAGTTTTGAATCAGTATTATTGTATGCTTTAAAAGATGCTTCTCTAGTAATAGATTTATCTTTGCTAATTATCATTTCATATGTAGTTAGAGTTCCTAGGAGTTGATCAATGGACATATTTTTAAGATCATTTAGTTCTTCTATTGCAGATACTTATGGATTAAATTTATCAAGCAAAGATCTTAAAATCTTCTGAACTAAAAATGATTCTTCAATCTTCTCACCAAGACCCTTCATGGAATTCACAAGTTCTTCAACTCTTAAAAAATAATTGCTAACTGTTTCATCTTCATTCATCTTTAGTTGTTCAAATTTCAATCTATATGTTTGAAGTTTGGCATCTTTTACTTTCTCATTTCCTTCATAATTGCTAATAAGTTTATCCCACATTGCTTTGGTAGTTTCAAGATGCATCACATTTACAAACTCATCTTCAACAAGTCCATTCAATATAGCGTTCATTCCCTTAGCATTAAATCTAATTTCGAACTTATCATCCTTGGAAGCTAGCACACCAGGATTTGTATATCCAGTCTCTACTACATCCCAAACATCAACACCTAAGTCCATTAAGTATGTTCTCATTCTAACCTTCCAGAAAGAAAAAATTGTTCCATCAAACAAAGGAGGCTTATTGGTTGAAGTCCCTTCATGACTTGTCATGTTTAAGATTACAGATGTACCTTTAAGTAAAAGGAACCTGCTCTGATACCAATTATTGAAATTACTAAGACAACTGAGAGGAGGGGTGAATCAATTGTTACTGTGCTTAAACAATTTATGACTTATTCAAACAATTTTTAATCTCTTCCAAGTGACCATCAATATTATACAAGATATGAACATCATAAATAATGAACATCAGTCACACATAAGATATACATAGAGACATATTTTCATGAGGAAACCCATAAAGGCAGAAAACCTCTTCTTCTTCGAATGATAGGCAATTTTTTAAGTTTTGTACATCATCTATCTTTGAGCACCAACTCAATGTGAGGCTACTACCTCTGTTTTACAAGCTCCAACTTGTTGAGAGAACCAAACCTATTATTTCTCTAGCACCCACTAGAAGGAAGCATCAACTCCTTGAGTGTTCCAGCACCAACTGGACTTATACAAGCACCAACTTGCATACAAAAAACTCTGTGTTTTCCCTAACACCACCCTTCCACCCTATTTTCTAGATACAACTAGATGGAAGATACAAATTTCAATATTCAAGCACCAAATTGAATATCAGAGGACCACAATCTTCCCTAGCACCACTCTACCTCCCTGATTATAAATAAATTCTTGAATAATCAACAATTCAGATATATCAATTCTTACCAATTCTTCTCTGTTCTGCAATTCTTCTCTGCTTCACTTTTCTTCTGCTCTGTTCATACTTGGCTTGACTTGCTTATGTCTTTTCTGCAATTCTTCTCTTCTTCTATCTTTTCTACAAATCTTCTATGCTTCTATCTGTTCATCTTTTGTTTCTCATCTATGAGTTTCATCTCACACTGCGCATACTGTATTTTTTACCTTTCTTACAGTTCAACTCATTTTTCAGTTAGAACAACCAACCTAACTTAGCCACAAAATTTTTATTTTATGCTCTCCCACCATTTGGTTACACCTTGAATCTCCCAAAAAATGCCTCAGCAACTGAATCGCCAAACATCTAAGAACTATGATTCAAATCTACTAACTAAATCGTAACTGAACAATTAACCGTGAAGTGAGAAACAATAGCCCTTCGACCAGATTCCCAAATAACCAACTCTGTTGGATTGAATCAGCAGGGTCTTGTGTTTATCCCATATGCCCACTGGCTATGACCAAATGCTAAACATAAATTTATTTCGTGGTTTCGCATTCCGGCAATCTTGTGGTGAGACATCTCAACTCTCCCATGTTGTGATCTATGAAATGGAGATTAGCAACTAGCTCCTTCCCTTATCGTGACCACTAGTTGTGACCAAGCACTTATCCATAAAACACTTTGTGACTCACAATTTCAGGAATCCTGTGATGAGGCATCTCGACTCTCTCATGTCGCGATCTCCGAAATGGAGCTTAGCAACTAGCTCCTTCCCTTATCCTTCGATGATGTGACCTTGGATATGACCATGGGCCAAACATTCAAGAGCTTTTCTTGTCAGATCAATGGTCAAAAACTTTCCCTTTGATTGACGGATTTGATCATATCGCGATTTCTCATGTCCCAAGTTCCATCTTCATATTCCTTTGACTCCTCCAATGCGAAAGTTAGCAAAATGCCAATCGCTCGCCATGTGTCCTATGGCTTCAACGACTAGGATTTTTTCGAGATCTTGCATATCGCGAGTTCCCACACCACGCTCCTTTGACTCCTCCAATGTGCAATTTAGAAAAATTCCAATCACTTGCCACATTTCCTCCTCGATGATGGACGACCCCCCTGCTTTCGGGACTTTGTAAGACCACTTCATCTTGCACTTAAAGGTCGTGCTCATTCTTATGGATTGAATGACGATCAATCCTCACGCTCAGATATGATGCTTGAGATCTGTTCTCCTCTTCTGCATGCTCCTCCTGTCGGGAATTCAGAATGGGTAATCGAACGATCACTGTTGATCTTCACTGTTGAGCTTACATTTCTAATCTTTCCATGCCATCATTGTTGTGCTACTGATATTTCCACTCTATCTTGTTCATCATCATCGTGTTGATTCATCGTCATGTTGATATATGATCTTTCCATCAATGACAATAACAACAAGAATACTCTGCCTCTATCTGTAAACATGCCAACACTATATGACAAGTCGAAAATAATAATTGATTCTGGAGTGAACTTAACCTTCTTCCATGAATTTGAATGAGTGATTTGATATATGGAGAGGAGATTCACTAAAATATTTGGAACATGAAGTACATATTGAAATAAACCATGGTCTAGATCAATTCTACCCCTACTACAACCTCAGTGGGAGAATCATCTCCCATGAAGATCAGTGGTCTGGAATAAGTATCCAAGTATGAGAAAAGTCTATCTGATGAGGTCGTGTGATGGGTAGCCCCATGAATCTAGCACCCAAGTATTAGGAGAATATGAGATAGAAATAAATTCATGACCTTTACATCTTTTCGATGATCGATTTCTCAATGTATTCTTCCTTGCGTTATCTGGAATACAATCCTTGAAGTGATATTGGTAAAGTCACAATTAGTGATGGATGAGCTCCATGTGTTGAGATTAAAAATACCCGTGGAGTGGTAAGGCTTGAAGCGATGTGTCAGTGTGACGTTACTTCAAGAATTCAGATCTTTGGGACTTTGGGATGTTTGGATGGAAATCTCTTGAAGTCACTCTCTCTAGGTTGATGTGGAAACTTCTCGTTAACTTCGGGACTCCCAATGATACTACTGGAAATATCAACGATTCTTTTTCATTTGAGATAAATGGTCTACAATTACTTCGGGAATTTGGGCTTCGAGCCTTTTCAATGCATATATTTTACACTCCTACGAAGCATCGTATCTTCGAAGTGAGAGATCTGCCTCCACGTGTCCTCTTGTTTTGGACAACCGATATTCACTTCGAAAGTTTGAGCTTCAAGAGTTTTCTTTTGTTTTCTCGCACAATCATCCAGAGCGTAGTATCTTCAAAGTGAGATATCTGTTGATGTGTGTTCTCATCCTTAAATGGATCTGATTTACATCAGGACTTTGGGCCTTCAGGATTCCTTTACTCACTCAGCTTCTGCTTGCTTAATTCTGAGGTGTGAGATCTTCAGACACGTGTCCCTTTATTGAATATCAACGACCAAAAGAGATTGCGAGCTCAGCACTTGCACAAACTTTAATTGCCTCCCTTATCCCCAAAAAGCGAAGATGCTCATTTGTAGTGGGATTGATATCCACCATTGAGTTGTTGATCGAGAAAGATCAAGGATCTTGAGTGATTGCAGGCTCAGAACTTGTAGAAATTTTAATTTTATTTCTGATCCCCACAATACCTCGCCATCATCGATCTCTCTGCAATGAAATCTGATAGTCATGACGTATTATTTTCTTGATATAACGATTGATCTGAACTGTACATGGGATCTTCATTGTTGAAAATTGATCCTGCCTGCTTTTATTTCAAGCTCGAAATGGATGGCTGTGAATTCTACAGTTTGATCATGGTTTTTCCCTATGCAGGCAAAGGACTTAGTTGGACTAAAAAAAAAAAAAAAGACCCATGAAAACTTCATGTGATAACATTGGGTCCACATGGGATGGCATGCTCCCTGTGAGCTGTCAAGAACAAGAATCTTCAATGTCTTATCCTAGGGATATGGGGTCACTTATTTAAACAACAATAAAAAAGAAAAAGTGATATTTACAATGAATGGAAAGCCATTCATGGATTAAGATTTTTTTTTTTTTAGAAAGCGCCCATCAACAGGGCCACCAAAAACTTCGAAATCCTCCAAGTTTTGCAATTTATAAGTGTTATTTGAAAATACCTCAGAAATATTGAATGGACCAATCCACAAGGCTTCAAATTTACGATGTTTTCCTTTGTTTTTCTTGGGTGCATCCCACTTGAGCACTATATCTCCCAGCTAAAAATATTCTTTGCTTAGCTTGTTGTAAAAATCTTGCTTGATCTTTTGTTGATGGTCCTATTCTTTTCCAAGTAGTTTCTCCCTAGTTTGTTGCACTTCTACCAGTTGTTGTATACTCTTGACCATATCATCATGTTCTCCTTGGTAGTCCTGGAGGATTTTTTCCACAGAAAGGGCAAGATGAGTAGGAAAGATAGCGTCAACCCCATATACAAGATGGAAATGGGAAACACCAAGTGACCTCTTTTTTGTAACTCTATCATCCCATAAGGAAAATTTTATCTTTGATTCCCATGCTTTCTTATTGTCTTCTAACAATTTCTTGATGATCTTTATGAGGCTTTTGTTAGAGGACTCTACCAAACCATTTCCTTGGGGGTAGTAAGGAGTAGAATGGACTAATGTAATCTCATATTGTTCACAGAGCTTGATCAATGGTTCATATTTGAAGGAGGTGACATCGTTAGTAACAATCCTTCTTGGACAACCAAATATTGACATGATATCCTCGAGAAAACTAATGATTACCTTGTGGGAGGTATTCGTTGTAGGGATGGATTCTATCCACTTGGTAAAGTAATCGGTTGCAGTCAAAATCCACCTATGCTGACCACTTGAGGCTGGATGGATTTCCCCAATGAAGTCAGGACCCTATTGTTGAAAAGGTACAGAAACCACCACAGGCTTCAAAGGCAAAGGTTTGAGCTACTGCTTTCCAGAAAACTTTTGGCATTTGACACAAGCTCTAATCTTTGCACAAACATCAGTAAAAAGGGTAGGCAAGAAATACCCATCTCTTAGGATCTTATAGGCTGTGGTTCTTGTTTACGGGCGTTTATGAAACACTGTCAACAAGAAGGGAAGATACGGTCTGGGGTTGTCTATTTAACCCAAGTCGTTTGGAATAATCTACCCTGACAGGTTTTATGGCTTCGTTAGCGAAATAGGATTCTAAAATAATTAAAAGATATAAAACTAACTAAATATATTAATCCTATCAATCAACACACTAATATGATTACTTAAATAACACTAATAATATACAATAGATATATATAGTTACAAGGTTTAAATAAATCCTCGTGAAAATGATGGTTTAAACTAATGGATCAAAATAAGATGCAAAAATAAAGAATTTTTTTTTTTGCACTATGAATAACAAAATAACTAATAATGAGTGAATAAGATTAGAAATGATATAACGATAATGGACAAAGCATTAAAGTTTAAATTGTGTAATCATTATTCATTCGTAAATAAAAAAGTCAAATTAAAATACAAACTAACTAACTTGACGCTGATCAATTGTATTAAGATAGATTCGTCTTTCTATGTTGTATAAGCTCCACTTAACATGTTTTCAAGTATAAATATATGAGAAAAAACAAGAATGATATTTCCTGAAACAACTCAAGGAAATATTTTATATTTCGGAACATATCTATGATAACAGAAAGACAAATAGATTTTGATTCATGTGACTTAAAAATGTCCAAAAGCTAAACGAGAAATCAACTCCAACTGTCAACAAATGGTATTATCAACGACCCAACATTCAATGTAAACTCAAAATGTATGGATGGACAATTAATCACAAATATTAAAAGAACCAAAACATAATGAACCATTCAAAATAAAAACTCAACATGAAAATATATATGTAGAACAATCTAAAGCTAATTCAATACAAATAAGTTTTCATGTCTAGAAATTATATGAGAAACAATAATAACATTGCATGGTCTAGATAAGGACTAAAGACAAAATGTAAAGTGTATTCCATATAGTTTCAAAATGATAAGCTCATCATAAGGTCCAAAAGGAATTGCCCCTGTTCCTGGGAAAGCACTGCTATTTAAAACATGTTCCTAGTCTATTTCTAATATCATGCAAGATAGATACAGATCTACTTTAATAAAGCATTTACTGAAACAAAATAACCATAGAGATAGGTCTATTGAGACAACTATTCAAAAATAGTTACATCATTAAAATATTTTTTTTCAAAAACGAAATTACAAGTCCATTGTATTCCCAATTTTTGACTCGTTCTATTAATCTTTGCACATTTATCTATTGTTTACCCGAGAAAAAATAAAAATGAAGTCTAAATTAGAAAACAATCAACTAAATAAATTAAAAGAAAAGCTACATAATCTACGATTCTGTAGCTCGTCTAAATAAAAATGAAATAAAAACAAATTCAGTTATTATTTAAACAAATCCAATTGTTAATTAAAAGAAGAGTGTTTACAAATTAGAACTTTGAAAAGGAAACAACAAAAAAATCTGAATTTACAACAACATTGAAACTGGTGGAGTTTTTTATAATCACATGTCCCGATCTCTTGAACCATTTTTTGTCCCTGAGCGAATTTGATCGGATGCTAGCTCTAAGATCTTCATTTTCCTTTTCCAAAGATATGTTTCAAGTCATTACTTGATTTAGTTGATCCTATAGGTAAGGGATGTGTCAATAGTATCTTTGGATCCAGTCAAAGTAACTTTCACAATACACATGTTCTAGATTTGGCAATGGACGAGTTTGGTTTGAGTTAAGAATTTTACCCTGTGTTGACGGGCGAAATTGACTGCTCGTCAACTGGAGGCGTGAATATGGTCCAAGGTTGTCTAATTAACCCAAGTTTTTTGGATTAATTCACTCTGACAGGCTTAGCGGCTCCATTGGCCGATCTAAGTCCTAAAGAAAGCGAAAAATATAACTAAAGAAAATACAATAAAATAACACTCACTGAAAAATATATATACACCTAATATATATCTACAGTTTAACTAATTAATATTTATGAAATAATTCTACTTATCATATGCACAATATATACAAATAATTCTATTTCTAATATATATTTATAATATGTACAAACTACGAATTTTAATCTAAATCCGTGAAAATCGAATGTAAATTGATTTTTTTAAAAACAGTAAAGCTATTGTTGATTTGTTTTCTTATAATGTTTATATAAAAGAAATCAAATATCAAACTGTCTAATTAAACAAAGAAATAACAGATGATAAAAAAGTTTTTTAACTACAGGGAACTTCTATATCTATTATACTAATGAAATTAAATAACAGGCTGACCTGTTATCACATCCAATATTTGTTCAATGTGTAGCATCCAGTCACCTTATCTGACGAGGTAAACCTACAACATATCTTGAAATTTCTTCTAATAAATGTGAAGCAGTAATGATGGAATTCGAATGACAGAACACATAAAAGATATGATCACAACAATCTCATAATTTTACAAGCAACCACATTAAGATAAATCTTGTTGTCAAAACTTGTGTATAAATGTTCAATCAAAGAAAAAGATAAATATCTTAATTCAAGTTTGAACAAATGATTACTGTGTGTTAAATATGGAACATGAAACATGGATAATATATAAACTTTTATCATACCAACTTGTAGTAAACCATGACAGCGAAAGCAATCATAATCTATTTACAAATTGAAATAAACATGACTTGAATAAAACCACAATAAGGAAAAGCTAAAGTTGTGACGATTATTATATTTCATTCAAGTCTGTAAATGAAAAATCCATATTCTTGCTCCAGGCTGAGATAATTAATGTTTACAAAATAATAGGTTTATATAAGTTTAAGGAAACACAATTTTTTCCTATTGATAATATCAAGTTTGTTTCAAAAATATGGGGGATGCAACCACCCTGATTTCACTGAAATAAAACTACCAACAGCCTAATCTATTTACTAAAAACACAAAGTTGATATGGCTGGGAGATCTAAACAGTGCCTCATATCTCCTTGGAAATCATGGGGCCCTGAAAACAAATGAAAATGGGAAGATTTTAGATATGTTTTCAATTGTCAAATCAAGCAATTCGAATTTTTCTAACTGGCTACAAAATCTTACGTTTCTGTAGCTAGTTATAATAGCAACTACAATCATATTTTATTCAATAAACAAAACAATCTAATCTTTATAAGAAAGCTAATCTATTCAATCAAATCGTATATCCTAACTTGAGAGTGAAAAAATCTTGCTAAAATTCAAAAAGATCATATCTCAAATCATAGGATTAAAACATATCAAGCAATCTTGGAGTTTACGATTGTTGTTGTTGCCTCGACATTCTTGAAAATGATAGATCCTGTAGTTTTTAGGTGTTTATCCTTTGCTTGGGTTATCGATTGGAGTCTATTGTTCTCGTTTGTCAACAAATCCACTTGGTCTTTTAAATATTTAAGTGGTAATTGAAGCAAAGGCACATCAGTATAATACCTGTCTATCCAAGATCGACACTCATCACACTATGGTTGTAGGGACTGTGCATTGGCATTGACAGCATTAAGTGTTGGAGAATCATCCACACGAAAGGGAGGCTTATCATAGAGTTGAATACCAGCAAAGTCTGAGTTGCCCTTTAGACAAGGAGGCAAGTTGTCAACATAATCTTAGGCTCTGTCAGGGTAAAACCCGTATGACTCGGGGTCCTCTTCAGCCAGGAATCTTTCGATTTCCATGTATGAATATTCACTCACATTAATCGTGTTATTTGTGTATGTGCATGGTTTGATTTTATTTCTAACACTTCGTGAAATCAAATGACCATCCCTTTTATTCTTAAAATTAACATCGACACTGCCCCTGTGCTTCTTCCCTGTAGGTTTCATAACATTTTTAGTGATATCCTTTGGATGCGAACCCGGTTGATTGTCCTGTCGAGTGACATAAAGGTAGGTCGGGGTTTCATTATTAGGGGAAATATCATAGGGCAAGAGTGGTGGAGAAGAGTCTGTAGTGTTCACAAGGGTTTCAACAATGATCGGTTTATCAACCTGTCCCAACTCACTATTGCCAAAGCCATTTCGTGAAACAAATGCATCCCATCAATCATTTTGTAATTTCAATTGATGCACAAGGATAATTTTAATTAAACCATGATGGAATAAACTCGAATCAGACCTCTGCTTCTTAAACCATTTTCCCATCTTGTACAGACTTCTAAGCAGGAAGTAGGGCATATTCAACGGGAAGCCAATGAAACTCATAAG
>SNQJ01S0239643.1:0-13595 GCA_010110895.2 Picea sitchensis
CTTTAAAAGAGAACAGACTTCCTTCCAAATATATTTAGAGATCTCACAGTCTACTTGAATATGTTGGGTGGTATTATCATTCCTCAAACACAGGTGGCACACAGAAGGTCCAATGCCACCACGAAGCCTATAATTCTCTCTAGTGAGAACATGATTTTGAAGAAAAATCCAAACAAATAATATGATTTTTACAGGAACATGAGATTTCCATATAGCTCTGAACCACCATTCAGGTTCATCGACCACATTCATATCAACCATTGTTGTATAAGAAATCTTAACAATGATATCACTTGAAGTCTTATTCCAAGTCCACATAATTATGTTTTCATCATTATTCAAGAAAACTCATGTAACATCCCTCTCTTGCGAGCACATGTTATCGACTTATTCTTTGAGCACACTTGTGTGCAAGTGATCCAGTTATAGTACATGGTTATTTGTTTCGCTTATGGATTTTTATGATGATGTTGATGGTTGTGATTTAATTTTATTTTAAATATATGTATTGACAGATGCTATTGATGAGTTTTCCCTAAGTGTGCATGACACTTAATAGATTATGGATGCTGATGGCATCAATAGACCTCATTGGAATCCAGATTGAGTCATGGAATGGATTGTATGAGTTTGAGTATTTCATTTATGCATATGTGACATATGATCGATTATAGTATGATTTTGTATATGGATCATTGCCAGTGTTTTGTTAATGGATGGAGAATGATGAATGTTTGCTAAGATGAATCAAATAAGGAGTAAAGGGGTCATGCACATAGACCATATATTAAGGGAGAGGTGTGGAAGCGTCCCTGTCACAACCTACTAGCACTCCCGTCGTGGCTCAAATTGTAGGTTAACTATTACCTATTTCAAGAGGTCCACGATGTTATAAGGGAAGACTAAGACAGTCGCTCATGAAAATTTCTAAGGAACGCACAATAAGGTAGGGTCCTTATTCCTTAGAATCCCTTAGTCTCTCACAAGGTCGTCTCAATGAAATGTTGACTCCAAGGGTTGGACAACTATCAAAACCAGTCAAGGGCGAGTGACACCCTTGTAGCGCTGAGCACGTCTTGAAGGGCACGTCGTGGAAATAAAACCTGAGTCAATGAATTTAGGTGGCCTAGAAAACCTTGAGCAAATAACTAAACCTTGTAAGATATTTAAGCATTGTGGGATTTAATTAATTAATCAAGGATTGAAATTAGTAACTGTAAATCCCAAGTGAAAGTACGATCCTATTCAAAAATTAAGCCCAAGTCCAAGTTTGGTAAGAAGTCTAAAACTAAATTATAAATTAAAGAAAAAATGAATGAAGTAAAACAAGTTAAGAATAAAAAAATGGGTGAGTTATATTAAAGATTGACATAAGGCACATGTGTGCAATAAAATGTAAAAATGGGTTTTTTAAAATAAGAAATAAATAAACATGAAAGAATGTCTACACATAAAAATGTATCGAGAGTCTAGTTAACACTACAAGAATAATCATATTTTAACTCAACTCAGAATTAGTAAAGTGATAGCCATTAAATGAATAGAGGGAATAAGGAGACAACTAGGAGTAATTTAAGGAGTTGTTTTAGAAAAGGTGAGGGAAATCGACTATTAATTAAAATAAAATATGGAATTTTTTATGGAACTTGGGGAGAGGGTGACAAGTGTAAAGGAGGAAAACAATTCTAATGTATTTAATTAAAAACCAAATTAATTGTGCAAGTGGGGATGTGTCATTAACTAAACTCCTATAAAGAAAATGGTCAAGATAAGAAAGAGATCACACTAGTCATGGGTAAAGTTATCCTGCTGAATTTTTTACTGATTTTACTTGTAAGAGTTGGGATACCTAGCTTGAGAGAGAGTGGTGGCTCTACCTTGCAAGGAAAGCTCGGAGCTAGAGTATTTTTTTGGTTATGTGTGTGTGGCCCCTTTGTAGCTCGGGAGGCTAAGGAGCAAGAAGAGTACCCCTACCATTGGTTGGGAGGTACCGATCAAGTCTTGGGATTGGCAAGCAACGAGGCTCAAGGTTCTGGTTTGAAGCAGCTTCTATATCAACATGATGGTGCTCGTTACGGTATTTAATGGTTCTAGTTGATAAATTATAGATTATGGATCATGTAACGATTGTATTTGGATTGAAGTTATTGTTTTTTAAAAGGAGACATTATTGGAAATTATATGTAAATTGTTGTCAATTTAGGCGTGAAAAGGAAATTTGAGAGGCCTTCCTTTAAAAATAAAATGTTTATCTATGCATAACCTTGATATCTAACTTAATGCGATTATCATGTTCAGAATGATCCATATTGTATTCAGGTGTTAAATGATTGTTAATGTATTATAAACCTGTAAATAAGTGATACATATCATGGAGGGGCGTGTTTAGAACTGCACCTAATATGTAACCTTGTTTAAGGAACCAGCGATGAGTTAATAACGAATTTATGTAACAAGGATTATAGTTTGATGGCAGAGCGGTCGAAATGTTTTACCTAGAGAATTAGCCGAAAGAGAAGGTTTTGGTTAATCTTATTCACCTGCACCTGTCCAAGACAAGTGGACTAAGGCGAAATTTTTTCTTCAATCATCTCAAATAAATAATCCTCATCAACCACTGATTAGCTGGAATGACATGCATCATACGGTCAACTTAGAATATTTTGAGATACGTTGATTTCTTAATTCGGGGTCGCCATAGTACAAGTATTCACGGGTACGGGTGGATTAAAGAATCATTGTAAATGGATAGCTATTCTCTTTTTATTAAGATAAACCACTAGTAATTTGGAATATAGCAATTCCCATAATCTAGCATAGTATGGATGTGCAACAACGTTAAGGAACAAAACGATTTAGGAGTAGAATCATTGATAATCATAGGGATGTATGGTTAAAATAAGACTCATGTGTTAAATAAACATATCAGCATGTTAATTATAGTCTTGTGTTAATAATTGTTTTATTGAATTCTTGAAGATTGGGTGATCATGAATTTCTTTTCTTTTAGTAAAAATAAAGGAAAGGAAAATAGTTGAGGATTTGGATAAGTTTAGTATGTCTATTTATTCTTTGTGTAACTGATAAATCCTTTATTTAGAGGGTTTATTTTTTCACTTAAGGGGTGTTGCTTAGTTAGCCCAAATCATGATATTGTTATTTAGGTTGGGTCCCTCCCCAGTCCCTTAAACATGATATTGTTATTTAGGTTGGGTCCCTCCCCAGTCCCTTAAAATGGATGACCCATAGTTGAATGCTTCTTAGTTCTTATTAATGTAATCCTTCTTGATTTTTTTAAGCATATTTGGTCCTTTAGGAAATAATTAATGGGATTGCGCTCACTTTTGAATTCTTAAAATTTCCTATGGAAGTAATACATAATTAATCTATGCATAGACTCTATTTGGTTATAATATTGATCACCTGACAGTTATTGTTACACGTTAATTTGGTCTCCTAGTGATCACCTGACAGCATGTGTTCATGTTCCCTAAAATATTAAACGAGACTTTCTTCATGAGAAAAGTGATTTGATTTCCTCTGCCAAAAACCATCTGAAGGAAGGTCATCACACCCTGCTCTATTCATGGGGTTCGACGATGTCTGATCATCGCATCCTGCACTATACCTAGACGGTGACGTCGTCGCATGTTGTTATACACACAGGGTGTGACGATGCTTAAATCTTGGGAAAAGTCAAATTTCATGAATGTTCTAGAAGGGGATCTTCTAGAAGATGAGGTGATTTTCGATCAGTTTGGATATTACTCGCTTCTTTGATTTGGTGGGATCATCCTAATCTCTTCATCCATCTCTCTTTCATAGTATATAAAGAGGGATCTCTCATGGAAAAGGCTAAGGTTGAATAGGCTAAGAATTGTATGGAGATTTCCATTTCAGATTATGCTTGAAAGATTTGTTTTAGTTCATCAAGCCATATTGTGGATCTGTAATGACCCCAGTCGTTACGACTATAAGTGATGCAAAGCAAGTGCAATTTTTTTTTTTTGGCAGGAAAGTAACAATGACAACAAATAATCAACACAACTTGACGATGAACAAAATGCACACATATCATGCAACAAACAAAAATGACCCTACATACTAGGACATCATGCAACTAAATGAAACATGCAATAATCAGATAGACAAACAAAACGACTACCGGCCTGACATAAGCAAGTCAATGCCTACAAGCTAAAGGAAAACATCAACAATCATGAATCAACGACTTTGAAAACCAGTAACTAGAAACTTCTATGGTGAGAAAACCACTCACATGAAGGCGTTACAGAATCAAATACCAACATCAATTACAATGAACAATACGCCCATATCGGGAAGCACAAGACTCTTGCCAGGTTATCATTCACATCTATCCATCAGGGTGCGCGATGATCCCCTCATCAAGAATCATGTCGTCACAAGGTGATAGGTGTGACATTAACCATGACACAACATAACATATCTAGACCTTTACCCCAAGCAAATCCCTCGTGCTAGGAGACTGAAGTATCTGTCAAAAATACACGAAGACTATACCCAAGAACCCAATCACTAGTCAACAAGACACAAGCTGACATCATTCAAATTTAAAATGCACAACTAACTGAAGGTTTTCTTCTTTTCCTACAAGGAAATCATAAGTGGTGTAACAACCATGACCAACCGCCTTTTACTGTTCAACTAAGGCACAAGGCACAATGTAGCCAATTGTCTGTTTAACAAAAACAATTTAGCTAAAAAAAACTATTAAACCTTCAACCAATAATCTTGCGTAAGCCATTAAACTGTTACCCAAATAAACCATAACCATTTGCTTCTAAGCCATTATGACTAAGTGCAAACTAGGGAACTATTACTAGTGCAATCAATCTATTAATCTAATACTAAAGAAATTAATCAACTAATCCATTTTCATTGCAGTTATTACCACTTAAGAAATTAAGAAATTAATCTCATACTAATGCAAATAAGAAACTAATCCATTTTCATTGCATCTATTACCATTTAAGCAATTAATCTATTGTGGAAAAGTTAAAAACCGATATATATGACTGATGAATAAACAATTACTATATATAAACAATTGATTTATTGTTGTGAAGGTCAAGGGATGATCTACAAACAATTGGTATAAAAAGACAATTAATTATTGGTGCAAAAGTTATAAGACTGATAATAACAACTTGAATGGGTTGATGGTTGTGTAATCACCATTGTCGACACTACACCAGATCACGCAGTGAATAATCCGTTATAGATGAATCCAAATGGAAACCGCCACAAGCAAGATGAAATTCACCGACATAATTACCACCGACATCGTTGCTATAAAGAAACTATTAAATACAAAAATTTAGGGTGTTCCTGCTAGTACTCAGACAACTCTGCGTTGTCAACAATTGGATAATAAAAATTGATTCTTTGACACTCAACACTGTCAAAGGATGGGATAAATTGAAGGGACAGTTGCAGTAAGGCAAACGACATAGTAAACAAGCAACTGATTTTAATTACAACAAATATACAGTTGCATCAAGGAAAACGATTTTAATTACAATAAGGCAGTGATTTTAATTACTGTAGTAAATAGGAAAATGATTTGAATTACAGTAGATATACAATTCACACAACAAAATTTATATACAACAACGATTTTTGTACTATTTTTATACGATTTTTACAGCCACGATTTATATACGATTTACACAGCAAAGATTGATATACAACAATGATTTAGGTATGATTTATACACGATTTTTATAGCCACGATTTATATATGATTTACACAGCAAAGGTTTATATACAACAACGATTTAGGTATGATTTATACACATTTTATACAACAACCATTATATACAACAATGCTTTATAACATACAATGGATTGTCATGGTAAAAATCGCAGTGGTATCATAAAATCGCTAGTTCAAATACTAAATAAATGCTAGTCATTTTATTTTCCTTACTCGCTTTAATTGAATTTCAAAGCTAAACGTTGTAATCACTAATTCCATTGTTATTTCAATGTTAATTCAAATGTGAATTTCAAATTCTATTCAATTTGTAGAAGTAGAAATAAAATGTCCAATCAAACACAAGAGTAATTATAAAATCATTGGGTAAATCACCATAGAAAATCCATAACTAAGGAACATTAAAAATCCATAACTAGATCGTTGTGTAAATAAAAATTGAAATCCATAACTAAAGAACAATAAAATCCATAACTAGAATGTTGCGTAGATAACAAATAAGATCCTGTCTAAAAAAGATAGTGCATGTGCAAAGAAGTGGAAACACTAGGTAAGGTGAGGGTTAAAACAAGGTGTAAACGCACAATGAAAACTCGAGTAAAAAGAGAGGGTGTTGACATTACAACTCAAGGTAAACACAAAGGATCTCACTGCAAATAAACATTGGGCAAAGGAATGATCCTACGCTTAGTATCCATGCACAGGAAAGTAGGGCATTTAAATCTCGGTATTAAACATCGGAGTGAAGACAGCCGATTAATCTCGTGGTCGACTGCTCAGGCACACACTAATAACTTACAGATAAGGGACAGAAGATAAAAACACAATTTTTCTTCGTATTAAAACAATAAAACAAACACAGAGAAGTCATTGCAATCAGAGTTGGGTTCTCCATGGAAATCAATTAAAAAAAAATAGTGAGCATAAGGTTGGGATGACTTTAAGTTCTTTGATCGTAAAACACAGGGCTCATCAAGACAATTTGTTGAAATATAAAAATGAAATCATTTGATAGTCTTACGTTGAATAAAACATAAACATTAACACAGTAGATGTAAATTACTGAAGGCGTAGGAACAATATTTAAACTATCATTCAATACAAATATACACATGCGTACCGTAGCCAAATGTGAAAGCTCCAAAGTCGTTGTCTCGCTCACGCTCTGTCCAGCTCTTGCTTGCCAGCCAATGTGACCTCACTGGTACCTTCGAGATAATTCTAGGGGTTCTCTTCTTCCCCCTTAGTCCCACGAGCCACAAAGGGGCTACACACACAATGCCGGAGAATGATAGCACCCAACTCGCCTCGCAAGGTCGAGCTACCACTTGTTACCCGAGCTGGGTATCCCAACTCCCATAAGAGAAAGTTCAGTCAAGATAAACTTTCAACAACATAACATTATGCAAAAATATGAGATCCATACTCCTCCTCCTCTGTCCCTTTTATAGGTTTTTTCAGTAATTAGTTTCCCAAACTCTCATTAAATTCCTTTTTCCGTTAATTAATTTCGAAAAACCTCCCCTATACACTTGTCGCATGATCCCCTAGTTGCACGAGAAAATCAATTTTATTAATTAATTAAATATTCCTATTTCCCTCACCTGCCTCAAAGCATTTCTAAAAACGCCCCTCGATGTCCCAATATTCCCTTAAAAATCTTAAATGACTTACGCCTTACTTAATTCCTAGTTGAGTTCATAATTAAAAAGTCCCAAAGGCTAGATTTCTTACTAAGTTAGGCATTCAACTTTCTCTTTAAGTCTCCCCTTCTCTTTAAGTTTCCCTTTGTCCTTAAGTTTCCTTTTTCTTTTAAGTTTCCCCCTTTTTCCTATTAAATAAAAATCAATTTAGCAAGTGTAGATAAAAATAACCCTTTATTGTCCTTTCTTTTTAACTAAAAAATAATTTAGCAAATGTAGATAAACACAACCATTTACCCTATTTTATTTTTAACTAAAAATTAAATTAGCAAAAGAAGATAAAAACAACCATTACCCCTTTTTTAAAAGTTAATCCTTCATTATAATTTTTACTTTAATAATTAAAGTTTGAATTTCTTTACCCCCTTCTTGTTATATGTATAAATATTTTAGTTCAGAGGTTCTTCTTAGACCTAGGTTTTAAATTCACTATGTTGGTTGACATTTTTAAGGGAAAAAATGTTTTTAACTTTACTTAACATATCAACCATTTTAAGGCCGACTAGATCCTAAGGAGGCATAGTTTTCTAGGCAGTAGTTTTATTCACTTACTAGTTAAAATTGCGACGTGCCCTTTAGGACGCATTACATAATACAAGGGTGCCACTTGACTCTTTATGTTTTCCTTGCATGACGTGTCCTTGAAGATGCACCACGTGCTCCAAGGGTTCCACTCGTCTCTTTCCATTTTCCTTGCACGACGTGCCCTTCAAGATGCACTAGTGCTCCAAGGGTGCCACTTGCCTCTGTTTTTTTTCCTTGCGTGGCATGCCCTTCAAGATGCATTATGTGATCCAAGGGTGCCACTCGTCTCTTGACTAAATTCGGTAGACGTAAAACCCTTGGATTCAATACTCCGCTAGGTGATATTGTGGGAGACTAAGGGCCTCTCAGGAATAAGGCCCCTGCCTTATTGTGCGCCCCTTAGAATCATCATGAGAAACTATCACATCGTGGGTCTTCTCGAACTAGGTAATTGTTAACCTGCATCTTGATCCATGGTGGGAGTGCTAGTAGGTTGTGGAGCGGATGCTACCACACCTCTCCCTCAATGTCTCTGGTTGTCATGTGTGACCCCTCTACTCCACATGTGAGTCTGGTCGGAAAGCTATCATCAACCTCCATCCATCAACGAATCATGTTAGTAATAATAATCAATCATCATAACATCTAATCATATGTACATATGTCACATCAACAACATTCAAACCTGAATAGTCCACTCCCTAACTCGATACAGAGTCTAAGGGGTTTCATCGATGCCTCTACATCCTCAATGTCTAGAGTCCTGCACACTCAAGAGAACCCAGTCAATAACACATGTCTAGGTAAATACAACAAATAAAATATCATCAAATCCATAAGAAATCATAATCATTATCAAAACGACCAATAGTATAATAACCCAGATCACTTGCACGCAAGTGTCCTCAAAGAGTAAGTTCACTCAGTGCATGCAAGAGAAGGATGTTACATAGACCCCCTCTTTGTTTAAACTTCGTTCTAAAGTTTGACAGTATATAAGTGTCGAAATAAATCATATCATAGTATCACAAGTCTATCTCTCAAACAAAAATGGAAACTATTGGCGCATATCATATGTGTCCTCCCAGGTCGTCAAGTGCAAACTAGATTTGTCCCATTGGACCTTGACCCGATCTAATGCTCGATGCCTTAGTTGTCGAATGTGATGGTCCAAGATGTAGATTGGCTCCGTCGTGAGTGCAACCTCATTTGATACCTGAAAGGTACTCACGTCAATAACATATGTAGGATCACTAACAATGTCTCAAAGAAGATACGTGAAAAACATTGTGCATACACCACAAAGAATCAGGCAAGGCTTGTCAATCGACCACAGGCCCCTTCCTTTCCATAATATCAAAAGTTCCCATGAAACTAGGAGAGAGTTTAGAACCATTTCCAAACTTGATCGAACTCTTATGCGGTTTCACGCGCAATAAGACTCGATCACCAACTTTGTAAATACGGTCACCACAATGTGCATCGACATAACTCTTATGTCGATCTTGCAGTTCCTTGATCCTTTGTCTTACTATTTGCATGTGATCTTCTATTTCTTGGATCTCTTCTGGTCCCACCAGCACCCTATCCTCAAGTTGATCCCAACTCAAACGCCTCTGACACAGTTTCCTATAAAGAAACTCGAAAGGTTCCATCTTAATGGTGGTTTGATAACTGTTTTTGTATGCAAACTCTACCCGAGGAAAGAACTCTTCCCAACGCCTTTGTTGGTCCATAACGTACATACGCAACATATCCTCCAAAATTTCGTTTGTTCGTTCGGTTTATCCGTCTGTCTTCGGCTGATATGTAGTACAAAAGTTAAGTTGGGTTCCCAAGGCCTCTTGGAAACTAGTCCAAAATCGTCTTATAAACATCGATCCTCGATCATATATAATTTTCTTAGGCACACCATGTAGCCTCACAATCTCACTAATGAAAACTCTAGCTATGTCAGGTGCCTGATATGTTGTACACACATGAATAAAATGAGCACTCTTTGTCAGAGTGTTGACTACCACAAAAATCAAGTCATTTCTCCTTGCCATCAGTGACAATCCAACAATGAAATCCATCGAAATGACCTCCCATTTCGATTCCAAAATTGCGTGTGGTTGTAGTAATCTTGTCGGATGTCTATGTTCAACCTTCACTTGCTGACATTCTAGACATCTTGCCACATAGTTGACTAAGTTTTCCTTCATTCCTTTCCATAAGAATAAGGGTTTAAGGTTTTCCCTCATCTCTGTGACTCCAAGATGAGACATATATAATTCTCTATGAGCCTCATGTACGATCAAACTCCTCAACTCATCATTGGGTGGTACATAAATTTGACTTTTAAATATGAATAATTCATCGTTGTCCATAGTAAATCCTTCAAATCTTGGTACCATCATTGTGTTTTGTCCGATAAAATCCTTTACCTCCTTATACTAGTCATCATCATGCTGTAAAGTTAAAATCTTTTCACGTAGATTCGTTTGAAGATGCATCACCGAAAAAATGCATGGTATCTGACTTGACACATCCACCACTCTGTTCATTGTTCCCTTTATGTGATTAATCTTTAAATCGTACTCGCTAAGCAATTCCGACCAATGCCATTGTCATGCTTTCAAGTCACCTAGCGTAAAGATGTGTTGTAGTCCTCAATGGTCCATTTTTAGTTCAAATTTTTGTCCAATAAGGTAGTGCCTCCAAACTCTCAAGTCATAAACAATGGCTAACAACTCCAAATTCTGCATCGCATAGTTCTCCTCATGCATTCTCAACCTTCTTGATATATAAGTGATCACTCGACTGTCTTGCATCAAGACTCTGCCTAAGCCTTCCTATGATGCGTCAGTTCATACCATGAAGTCCGCATCCATGTCAAGGACCTTTAGTATTGGTTCTTGTGTCAACAATTCCATGATCCTCCGAAATGATTCCACGCATTTCTCGGTCCAAACAAACTTCTTGTTCTTCTTCTGCAATTTCGTAATCGTATTTTCTATCTTTGAAAAATCCTCGTCGAATCGTCGATAGTATCCCGCCAAACCCATGAAGCTACACACTTATGGGAAATTCGTTGGCGCATGCCATTCCATAATATCCTCGACCTTTGTTGGATCCACAATGATACCTTCGTCGGAGATGACATGCCCCAAGTAGTGAACCTCCAATTGATAAAACGAGCATTTAGACAACTTACCAAACCATTTGTTCTCTCGTAGACACTGTAGCACCAAGCGCAAGTTCTTGTCATGCTCCTCCATCGTCCGAGAGTAAATCAAAATATCATCAATGAATACTTGGACGAATCTGTCCAAGTATTCACAAAACACCCCATTCATTAGACTCATAAATACCCCTGGGTCGTTTATCTGTCCAAAGGGTAAAACAATAAACTCGTAAATTCCAAACCTCATCGTAAAGGCAGTATTAGGGATGGCATCCTCCTTGATTCATAACTGGTGATACCCTGATCTGAATTCGATCTTTGAAAACATCGTCGCACCCTTCATCTGATCAAACAGATCATCAATCCTTGGCAACGGATATTTATTCTTGATCGTTGCCTTGATCAATTGACGGTAGTCAATGCAGAGTCTCCATGACCCATCCTTATTTTGTATGAAAATAACAGGCACACCCAATGGTGACACACTTGGACGTATAAGTCCTAGGTCTAGGAACTCCTTCAATTGAATTTTCAACTCTTGTAACTTCGAGGTCAACATTCGATAAGGCGTTCTTGCTATTGGTTCAGTCCCCGGTTTTAGTTCTATGGTAAATTCCAACTCCCTCTCTGGTGGCATCCCAGGTAACTCCTCAGGGAAGACGTCCACGAACTCTCTCATCACTGGAAGGTGTTCTATACCTTTCGTTGCTCCATTCTCATTTAACGCAAGGATCACATAAAGCTTACATCGCTTGTGCATGCTCTTCCATAGCTACAAGAAAGATATGAACCTCAGGGAAACTCCTTGGTTCCACCCTACAATCACATGTCTGTGTTCCTCATCATCAACCAAGATCAATCATTTCATATTACAGTTGAGTATCGCCCTATGTGATTCTAACCAGTCCATACTGATCACAACGTCATAAGATCCTAAGATCATGACGTACAGGTTGGACCTAGTGAAAAACTCTCCAGAGTTAAGTCTACAGCCTGTAACATTCCCACCAACCTTCTTTTTGTCTCCTGAATACATTTGTACAAAGCTAAATGCGTCCTATTCGACTGCTTTTACTTTAATTCTTCTTAGCGCTGCACCAGAAATGAAACTTTTTGTAGCACCTAGATCTATCAAAATACTAAGGGTATGGTTAGAGACGGTACCTGACGTCTCGAGCATAGTCAAACCATGCTCTTCCTAGAGGTTATTCACCATTGAATTAATCTGATAGGCCTTGCCCAAATCTCCCACTGTAGCAGGTCTGACTGATGCAAATGATCTAGTCCTCTTCACTAGGCAGTCACGCTGGTAATGTGGCTCCCCACATGTCCAACACCCTTTCTTTGGTCCAATACTCCTGGTACCTGAAGTAGAAGCTAATGGCCCACTAGCCTAGAACCCTAGTATGTTTTGTTGAGCAAACCTAAATTGTTGTTTCTTCAGTCACACTGTTGCTGGTGTTGTGGTCCTCGGTAAGGATTTCGTTGCTAAGGTGCTAGTCGTCGAGGTGTAGTGAAAGTGGATCCTATATGGAAGCCATGATATCCTGGTGAGTGTCTAGTTGGTGTTTGATGTTGTTGTGCACCAGATGACAACTTCTCTACTGGTCTCATTGGAGTCCTGCTCTGAACCCCACTAATAAGCTCATCCTCTACTATGAGGGCCTTTTGAACGACAACATGCAAGGTTTGAGGCATCAAAATCATAACCCTTTCACAAATTCTAACATTAAGGCCAAACACGAACCTGTTGACCTTAAGTTTCTCGGTATTCAGGTGCGAACCATACCAAAGAAATTCCATAAAGCATGTAATATACCATATATAAAATGTATGCAGAATAGAAATAAAATGCTAGAAATGGCAGAATAACAACAATATAAGTAGAACATTCACCACAATAGCACTGAAATGAGAAGAGAATAATAACATAAATAACACTTTGAATCTGAAAGCAATGTTCATGGGCCTCTTCGAGGGGGCAACCTCCAGTTGAGCAGATCTCTATTACACTAATATCCAAGCTAGGGTTCTCATACCTTCGATTCCTATTTATACTAAAAAGAAGCATCTAGAGGAAGATCCTTCTAGAAGCGGAAGCTTCTATTAGGTCTTCTTACATCTGCCTTATTCTATTTTATTGAAATGCCTTATTAATATTGACCTTTATTACATATGAATATATTGTTCTACCTATGTGAGGGTTAGGACCCTAACATGTCCACCCCCTTAAAACCAACCTTGTCCTCAAGGCTTGAGAAGAGGAAATTGTTGCAGAATGGTAGCTGGTTCCCAAGTGGCATCTGTTGGAGTTGTATCTTTCCACTGGACTAGCACTTAATTGATGGTTCTCTGATGTAGGCGACGCCCACACTGGTCCAAAACTGCTTCTGGATGTAGCCAAATGGATCCTTCTTCAGCTAACTCTGGAAGGTTGGTTTGA
>SNQJ01S0239645.1:0-13595 GCA_010110895.2 Picea sitchensis
TTTTAGGGGAGAATATTCCACCTGGAGAATATTCTCTTTCAGTTGACACTTCAGTTTGACTAGTTGAGTTGAGTTTAGATGTTGCATTGGGATCATCACCATGCAACATTGGGATCATCACCATGCTAATTCGACCTTGCCCTGGTATCATCACCAGAGTGGCGCATTAGCCTTGATTCCCTGAGTTAACTCCTCACTACTCTTTGTTCAGTCAGTTAACTGAAGACTAGTTGACTAGTTAACTCAACTAGGTTGTAGTTCACTCCCATAACTTCCTAAGAGACTAGAATAGGTGGCAGTTCACTCCCGTAACTGCTGGTGTGTGTCCAGATCACTTTAGACCACCACTATGGCTCATTGGTTCACCTCAAGTCGAAGTCATTGAGTTATACAGAGTATATCATGTGTAAATTATTCATTATTCACAATGGTTAATGATAATTCTTCCATTCTTTCTCTCCTTCTTCTTCCTTCTCCAATTCTCTCTGCAAATGTGTGTATTATTATTTAGCTAGATCTATTATGTGCAGGTTCAACACATTTACACTATTACATTTAGATGTTTGAGGTCCGATGCCAGTCAAATCTCTAGGAGGTTCTCTTTATTATGTAATCTTCATAGATGATTACTCGAGAAAGACTTGGTTATATCTCTTGAAGACAAAGGATGAATTTTTCAACAACTTTTAAGAATTCAAAGCAGAAATAGAAAACCTGACAAGCAAGAAAATCAAGACTTTGAGAACAAATAATGGAGGAGAATACACATCCAAGGAATTCGTTGCCTTTTGAAAATCAACAGGGATTAGGAGGGAGCTAATCGTTCCTCATAATCCTCAACAAAATGGTGTAGCAGAAAGGAAGAATAGATCCATCGAGGAAACCATGAAGGCACTACTGAACGATCAAGGTTTATCCATGTATTTATGGAGAGAAGCAACCATGACAAAACTACATGTTCAGAACAGAAGTCCCCACCACATATTGAAGGATATGACTCCTGAAGAAGCCTTCTCGGGAAAGAAACCTAACGTGGAACACTTAAGAATCTTTAGGTTCCCTGTTTAGATTCATATCCCCAAGGATAAAAGGAATAAACTAGAACCCTCAGGAAAGAAGGGCATATTTTTTGGATATAGTGAATCCTCCAAAGCCTACAAAATCTATATTCCAGAACAACATAAGATTGAAGTCAACAAAGGCATAACCTTCAACGAGAAGATGGATTTCAAGAAAGTTATAGAAGAATCCATGGAAGAAGAAGAATATGAAGAGTCTAAAGAAGAAAGCACATGTCTTCCAGAAAGTTAGAATGAAGAACTAGAACAACTTGATCATTCGATGCAACCATGAGAACCTATTGAATCGGTCATTATACCCAAAACTAGAAAACGTCCAACTTAGCTTGAAGCTACTCTACAAGAAGCAGAAAGACTAAAAGCTCCAAGTGGCACTTTCAAAGAAAGAAAGAATCCCAAAAGATTCTCCAACTATGCAACATGTATGACAAAACTTATAAATGAAGAACCCACCACATTTGAAGAAGCAGCTCGGAAGAAATAGTGGAAAGAAGCCATGATAGAAGAATACCAGTCTACCATGAAAAATAACCTGTGGGAAATTGTGCCTAGACCCAAGGAAAAATCAGTGGTAACTTCAAAATGGGTCTATAAGATCAAGCATGCAGTAGACGGAAGTGTGGACAAATACAAGGCAAGGTTCATAGCTAGAGGGTTCTCCCAGAAGGAGGGAGAAGATTATGACGAAACCTTTGCTTATGTTTCCAGATATACTTCTATTAGAGCCATTATGTCTCTTGTTGCTTCCATGGGATGGAGTCTACATCAAATGGATGTAAAGACAACTTTTCTCAACGGAGCAATTGAAGAAGAAGTATACATCGAACAACCTCAAGGTTTTGAGGTACATTCCAAAGACACTCATGTTTGTAGATTAAAGAAATCCCTTTATGGACTCAATCAAGCTCCAAGAGCTTGGTATGCCAGAATAGACAATTACTTAATAAGACTTGGTTTATCTAAGAGTCATGCAGATCCAAATCTTTACTACAAAGTTGTGAACAATGCACATGTGATTCTACTGCTATATGTCAATGACTTATTCTTGACAGGTGCAAAGTCTCTCATCACCCAGTGTAAGAAGGAATTAGCTTTTGAGTTCGATATGAAAGATCTTGGTCTCATGCACTATTACTTGGGACTAGAAGTATGGTAGAAGCATGGTGAAATCTTCCTTGGACAAGGAAAGTATGCAGTGAACATTCTTCAGAAATTTGGAATGATGGATTGCAAATCCATGGCCACTCCTATGACCATAGATATAAGAAAAGTAAGAGACTTAGATTCTGATCTAGTAGACCCGTCCCTATATCGACAATTGATTGGGTCGTTGATGTATCTAGTGAATACCCGACCAAAGCCAGTTCCAGGTGGAACCCATACATGAGCAGTGGATAGCTGCAAAGCATGTTCTAAGATATATTCATGGTATTCTAAACTATGGTTTAAGATACACCTCATCCAATGATATATAGCTTCATGGATTCATAGATTCAGATTGGGTAGGGAGTCCAGAAGAAAAAAGGAGTACTTCTGGAATGTGTTTTAGTTTGGGATCTTCTATGATATCCCGGGCTAGCATGAAATATAAGTCTGACGCACTCAGCACAATAGAAGCAAAATATATCGCAGCATGTGAGGCATGTACCGAAGTAGTATGGCTGAGGAAGTTGATTTATGGATTATTTGATCAGGTACCATATTCAACTGTAATATACTGTGACAATCAAGGTTGTATAAGGCTATCATAACACCCAATGTTTCTTGACTGGTCGAAACATATTGAGATCAAATACTACTTTATTTGTGATAAAGTCCGGGAAGGAGAAGTGAAACTCCAGTATATCTCCATAGATGAGCAAGTAGTAGATATTTTGACAAAGCCTTTGTCCAGGATAAAGTTTGCGTACTTAAGGGACAAGATGGGGCTCGTGGAAATAACTCCCTTAGCTGAAAGGGAAGAGATGGCTCCCCAGATTGGGAGGGAGCACTGATCTATATTATTGATTCATGGCCAGTCATTTTCCAGTTTGGAAAATGGTCCAGGTTGGGCAGTTCCTTTCCAGTCTGGAAAGTGGTTCGAGATTTATGACGGACATGCATTTTCCAGTTTGGAAAATGGTCGAGATCGGACAGTCATTTTGGTAATGAAAATGGTCGAGATTGGATAGTCATTTTGGTAATGAAAATGGTCCGATAGATTGTTGATAAACCATAGACATCGATTCCCCCTGTGGCCAGTGTGGGGGAATGGTCTAGGACAATCATTCTTCTTGGCAATCACTCTGAGTAGTGGTTAAGTAGAATGGTTTGCCTCGCCGGGCAATCATTCTTTTGAAGTTCACAATTGTGAGTAGTTTCGAATAATGGTTCATTTTGGAGGTTGGTGAAGGATAGTCATTTCCTTAGGAAATGGTCCGGACAGTCATTCCCTAGGGCAACCTCATTCTCTCCAAGTTGCACTATGATTAGTGCTAGAGGAATGGACCAGTTAGGTGAATGGTCCAGGTTAAACAATCAAGGACATGCATTACCTAGGGAAGACTCATTCTCTCTAGGTTGCACTATGATTAGTGCCGGAGGAATGGCCCAGTTAGGTGAATTGTCTAGGCTTATAAATTAGGGACAATTATTCTTATATGCTTGGGAATAATAGTCCAGATAGCCCATGGCTAATGTTTTTACTTTATGAGGGAAAATGCTCTTCCAGATCTCACAGATGTGAGTGGAAGAATGGCCCAGATGACTCAGTTTGTATCATGATATTTTTTATACAGATTGATATCAGATGATATGATTATTGTAGAGATTGTATGTCTCTGGACAGTAGTTGTATGCTAACGTGGTGGATGTGATCCACTGATAGTGATTGTGTGTCACTGGTTAGTAGCAGTGTGCTACTGAGAGTGGTTGTGTACCACTGGATAGTAGTTGTATACTACTATGAATAGACACAATTGTGTTCTATTGGATGGCATTGTTCTGATTTCCATGGAGACTATCTAGTTGGATAGTGATGATGGTGTTTGTGATTTGATCATGAGATAGCTTGTGTGGCTATGATGATGCTACCGGTAATGGTTTGTTTGTGCTCAAGACCATTGCCTTTAAATACCTCCCTAGCTAGGAGGGAGTGTTGATATTATGGTAGTTGCGGGAGGTATTAACCTCCACTTGTAACCTTTGACGAGACTAGAATATTCCGGGAAGCAAGAGAAACCATAAAGAATTGGATAATAACTCTAGAAGACTAGTCGGCTTAATGGAATAATTAATATTGAGTTATTAGTCCCCAGGAAGAGAAGTCAGCTCAGACAACTAAGATGGAGCAGTATAAACAGAGGGTGTTAGAGCTCATTTGTGACTCACTCACTCGCAACTGTATAAGACCAATTGTGCACAAGTTTGGAGAGGAGTTGCTGAAACTTGTATTTCAGTTTTTGGCTTGGACTTTCTGCTTGGTCTTTGGTTATCTTTGCTTGGTGCGCTAGCATTGGTTGGCTATTGATTTGCTACTAGAATTGTTCTCTCTCTCAAGGTTAAGGTGCTCGGGGGTGGCCTTTGTGCCTATGGTTGGGAGATAATATTGCTATATTATTTATGGTTAAACGAGCACACCCATTTTTTTAACATGCACAACATTCAGGAAGCTAATATAGTGGATGACATGGGAAGAAGCATGCCAAGGATTTATGCATCCCTGGACAATAGACAAGCAAACTATCAATCCCACATGATTGAAGCGAAAGGTAAGATTGATATTCATCCCATAGTTATTTTGATTTATTATAGAGCTAGTCATAACTATATAGATCCTAATGTGGTTGACATATTTAAATTGAAAAGATGTAAGCATGAAAAGTATTGGTTAGTTTAGCTAGCCTCTGGAACCAAAAGAAGAATCAACGAGCTGGTTAAAGATAGTGCAATGAACATGAATAGAGTCAACACTAAGGAAGATTTGAACATCATACCACTTGGGTCATATGGCTTCTTTATTGGTAGGAAAATCATCATGTTGTCCTAGATTGTTACAACAAGGCTTTCACATGCCTTGATGAAGAAGGAAATACAAGGATGGTGCAAGGTATTCCAAGACCTATATTTGTCAAAGAGATTCCATCATTGTAGTTGAAAATAAGTTTTAGAAAAGGGTGCCAGATATATGCAACCCATGTGAAAGAGCCAGTAAAAGATAAGGAGCCAAGTCTTGAAGACTATCTAATATTGAGGGAATATGAAGATGTGTTTGGGGAATTGTTAGGATTACCACCAAAGACATATATTGATTTCTCTATCGACTTAATGCCTGGAGTTGCCCCAGTGTCCAAAACTCCTTACAGAATGAGCACACAAGAACTTAAGGAATTGCAAATGTAGCTAGAAGAATTGTTGAAAAAGGGGTACATACATCCAAGTGTCTCACCTTGGGGCACCCCAATACTTTTTGTGAAGAAAACGGATGGAATTTTGGGGTTTTGTATTGACTTTAGACAACTTAATAAGGTTACCGTAAAGAACATGTACCCTCTACTGTGGATTGATGATCTTTTCAATCAATTGGCATAAGCAAAGATATTTTCCAAGAATGACTTGAGGTCAGGCTATCATCAGGTAAGAATCAAAGAAGAAGACACCAGTAAGACAACATTCAGGACAAGGTATGGCCATTATAAGTTTTTAGTGGTGCCATTTGGATTGACTAATGCACCCGCTACTTTTATGTGTCTAATGAATGGAGTGTTCAGGGATTTCCTAAACAAATTTGTCATTGTCTTCTTGGATGATATTCTTATCTACTCCAAGACAAAGGAGCATGGGCAACATTTGAAGATTGTGTTGCAGGTGTTGAGAGAGCACCAATTGTATTCCAAGTTTATCATTTGCACTTTCTATCAAAGACAAATTCATTATTTGGGCCACATCATCTGAGAGGAAGGAATAGTTGTGGACCTTGAGAAGATTGAAGCAATCAAAAGTTGGTCAACGCCAAAGAATGTTTCAAAAGTGAGATCCTTTATGGGATTAGATAGATATTATAGGAGATTCATTGAAGGTTTCTCCAAGGTTGCACATCCAATCACTTCGCTGCAGAAGAAGGGAACAAAGCTTGAATGGACTATCAAATGCGAAGAGAGTTTCCAACATTTGAAGGAATTATTGACCAATGCACCTATTATGAAGGTTGTAGATCCAGATGAATATTTGGTTGTGTGCACAGATGCATGCAAGGAAGGGCTTGGTGGAGTTCTTACACAAAATGGGCATGTCATATTTTATTAGTCAGGGAAGCTTAAGGATCATGAACGAAATTATTCTACCCGCGACTTAGAGTTGGCAACCATAGTTCATGCCTTAAAAATGTGGAGGCATTATCTCATGGGCAAAAAGTTTGAGCTGAAGACTGATCATAACGGTCTAAAAAACTTGTTTGAGCAGCCAATAGTGAATTCCAGACATAGTAGATGGCTGGAATTTCTCAATGAATATGACTTTGACATCAAGCACATCAAAGGAAAAGAGAATAAGGTGGTCGATGCACTCAACAAGAGGGTCCATGAGATGCAAGTTGCAGCCATTAGTATGTGCACAACATATTTAAAAGACAAAATTTTAGAGGTTGTAATAGTATACCAACACCGTGCACAAATTATAGAAAGCCTACAACAAAATAATGTACAACAGAAATATATAGATTACAAGATGAAAGAAAATGGAATCCTCTTGTTCAGGGACAAAGTTTATGTTTCTAACACTCTGGAATTGAGAAATGTAGCATTGAAAGAGATGCATAATGTACCCTATGTTGGACATCCAAGGTACCATAAGACAATTACAAGAGTAAGAAACCAATATTTCTGGCCGAAAATGAAGAAATATGTGGTTGATTACATAGCTAGGTGCATGGAATGTCATATAGTGAAGACTGAACATATGCATCCAACATGATTATTACAACCATTGTCCATTCTTTAATGGAAATGAGAGGTATTTACAATAGGTTTTATCACCAAGTTTCCAAGAACAACAAGGCAACATGATTCCATCATGGTAGTCGTGGATAAACTTACAAAAGTTTCACATTTTATACCGGTGAAAACAACTCACAAGGAAGCCAATATTGCAAATATTTACATGAAGGAAATCACTAGGCTACATGGTGTGCCTAAGGCAATAGTGTCAGATATAGATCCCAAGTTCACTTCTAACTTTTGGAAGGGGTTGTTTAAGGGATTTGGGACTAATTTGAATTTAAGTACAACATATCATCTAGAGTCAAATGGGTAGACAGAGAGGACTAACCAAATAATTGAAGACATGTTGAGGATGTATGTAATGAACAAGCTTTCCAAGTGGGAAGACTACCTTCATCTAGTTGAATTTGATTACAATAATGGGTATCATACATCATTGAAGATGAGACCGTTTGAAGCCTTGTATGGCAGGAAATGCTACACGACATTAAGTTGGGACAACCCATCAAATAGAGCAGTCATTACTAAAGAAGATGGAAGAGCAGATGGTAAACATTAGGGATAATTTAAAGGTTGCATGTGATAGGCAAAAGAGTTATGTAGATAAAAGTAGGACATACAGGGAATTCAAAGTGGCTGAGCATGTGTTTCTAAAAGTAAAAGTTAAGAGGAGCTCGCTAATATTAGGAAGTTGCCCAAAATTGGCAATGAGATACTATGGACCGTTTAAAGTTTTAAAGAAGATATGCCCAGTTGCATACATGCTTGCATTGTTTGCACCCATGAGAATTCATATTGTGTTTCAAGTATCTTTATTGAAGAAATATGCGTTTGATCCTAACTACATGATTGATTGGACTGTGAGCCAGGTGGAGCATGAATGGGAGTTTCGGGTGTAACCAGTGCACATCCTGGAATGGAAATCCAAAGTGCCCAAAAACAAAGCCATTGGCCTAGTAAAGGTTCAATGGACTTGCTACGGTCCTAAAGATGCTATGTGGGAACACAAGGAGACCACGTCGAAAGAGTACCCACAAATTTTGAAGAGAATCAAATGTACATTTGTACATAAGCATGCAAGGCTCCATTTTGGGCAGTTGGAGTTCCTAGAGCCACCTCTCAGAGACTTCATGTCCGATCTGTGTTGGAGCCCTAGAAGGGAAGTGGTACAACCTGAGGGACTTCGGTGCAAAGGAGTGTGTACACTTCCTTGGGTTGTGTAGATTGAGGGAAACAAGAGATAGTTGGTTGGAATTGTTGCAAGAGTTATAAACTTGCAAGAGTACCGAGTACTATGATGTAAATTTTGTATATGTATGATGGTATGGTGTTGTGCAACGAGAACAATGTAATTTGCAGGGGGGGATGTAACATCCCCATTTTTAATCCCCGAATTAGCAATATTTAATGTAAATACGATGTATAGTTATGGGCCCAACTATGTAATATGTAAACATTGTATATCGAAAATAATAAAAGAAATGTATCACAGACTGCAGATGGACACAGACAGAGTAATGAGGGCTAAGTTTCCACAAGAGAGGGGATGGTCTAAGAGAATGTCTAAGAGAGGGGTCCAAGGGGGAATTGCCCATGTCTATTAATCTCAACCCGCTTTTTAAAGTTATCATTGTGGATAAACCTTCTAATTTTCCTCTTGTGTGTATCAAAGCCCAATTATTATACACATGTAAGTGGGTGGGTGTGAAAAGTCACATCCCATATATATGATAACACGAGGGCTGAGTACAATCAACATTGGGGAGTGTGAGAGTCAACTTGCATGGGGGAAAATGAAATTTGTATGCAAAAGGAGAGCAATTTTTACATGTAGATTTTGGGACAACAAGGGAGTGCATAGTGTTGGAACTTGAAGGCAACCATAGTGGGCATGTGTGGCAACAGGTTGGAGCTATAAATTTATGAAGAAGTGCGTTGTTAGGCCTGTAGAGTGAGATTTTGTGTGAGAAATTACCCTACAACAATGAGTTTGTTGCTGTGAGTTTTTCTTGCTGCAGGTAACATCCTTTGAGTCCCTAGCAAGAGAGATTCCTATCCAACCTATGTTGGAGCCCTAGAGGGAAGTGGGAAGGCCTGAGGGATTGGGTGCAATGAAGGGGGATCCCATTCCTTGGGTTGTGCAAGTTGAGCGGAAGAGAGTTGGTGGATTGGGATAGTTGTAAGAATAATTAGCTTATTGTGGGTTATGTTGGGATGTGAGTGGACACAAGAGAGACACTTGTTTCTTGTGGATTTGTAGCTCCAGCTTGGGGGTGATTTGTTGCTAAGATTTGGAGAAAAAAATCTATGACTAGGTGGAACATCCATCCTCAACAACTGGTTACGCATCTATTTTAAAAGATAAGTGTTTACCTCTGTTACCTTTGTTCTTGGGTGAATTATATGTTGTCGTGTATATGTTTATTTGGTTGCATTCACAATGTTGTTAGATGCATGACAAATCCTCATTGTGTTGCATTTGATTATGAAAATTCATTGCTAATTGATCTGATAGACCAATTAGGTCTTAGTGGACGTTAATCATCATCATCATCAGTTATTTATATGATGTTGTGTGAATGTAAATTTCACTAGATTCATGCTTTAAAAATGTCGTTAGCTACATGAGCATTTTTAGCATGCATACTTTTGATTTAATTAGTATCAGAGAAAAAAAATTAATTGTAAAAATTATTGGGTTTAGTAGTGGGGAACACATAAAAACAATTCCTACACACTTTTGTTGGTATACTAGGAGATTGGAATTTTGTATTTCTTATGTAGAAATCACATTTTCATCGTGTTTTATGGGATTCAAACATGGCTCTTCACCATGAGAACCCAAGTTTTTAGTTATTTGACCTCACTGATATTCACATTGAGTAGAAGTAACTTTATTATATTGGTTATAAGAATGATATTTAAAAGCAAAACATTGAAGTAAAGGGTGCTTGTATGTATATGTACATACAGTCATACACATATCACATTTTTGTGTAGGAGAGTTGCTTATATTGTTTTCTAAGAGCCATCATCATCTCAATGTTGTTTTGATTGTTCTAGCCTTTTCCTTTAGTTCCGGATTCGTGCTTGTGTTTTTCACTTTAAGAGATCATACCTTTAGAGTTGGCCACTAGGACACCTAAAGCCGCTCCACTAGCTCTTTTGGCCACATTTGGAAGAATGCCCATCTTGTTTGAGTCCTTGATTGTGGCCTTGTATGATTTATATCACTTATCTTGTTCACCTCATGGTTCCATGTGACCTTACGCATCAAACATTTTCTATGATTGTGATGATTTGCATCTTATACCAGAATAGGTAACCTTGTTATTATTACACACTACAAAGAGTGTTTTCTAAGGAGATTATGAATTATTATGGGACAACACATTCCAAAGTATCACATATAAATGGAAGTCTTACACTTCTTTAATCATCAAATGAAAATATTCAAAGGTCACACATACTTCCAACTAACAATTATATAATTCAATGTGTGGTGACTTTTGAACTTTATCTATGAATCTTTCTTTTTCTCTCTTGCTCTATTCCATTCCATAAAAACTTCTACAAAGATCGTTATTCATTGATGATGGTTAAAACCACTTCCTTGCCCAATTCCATATTCCTTTCTTACAATTGTTGAAAAACCATATTACTTTTTACAATTGTAACCATCTAGGACCTTTTCTCAATATCAAATAATCACCTAAAGTATTGGCGTCTTAAAAAAATAAATGCAATTTTAGCTCTTCATACAATCAAAAGTGTTGTTATGATGTTATTTGAGGATTGTTGTAACAATTCAAAAGCTCGAAATTATGACAATAAAAGCTGAAAATTATGACATTACAAGTGTCAATGTTTTTTTTATTTATGTATGTTACTTGATATTATTCAAGTATGTTACTTGATAGTAGTGAATGAGAATTACTTTTTGATGGTGAAATTTCTAAACATCCGTGATTTTAGTTTTCAAGGTGTTGTTTCAATGTTTAATTGTTGTTTAATGATAAGTTAGAGATTATGACTTTATAGACAATATGCTCCTTTATTTGTGTATATTGGTTGGTAATAGTGAATAAGAATTAATTTTTCATGGTGAAATTTTTATTGTTATGGGAAAATTGCATGTTTGGCTCATAAATTTTATTTTATTATTCTATAAATGCATACTTTTTTTAATTTCATATTTTGTATTAATAAGGTTATAAACATGGTCTCTAAACCTTAATGGGATACGAGCCTAAGATTAGATACAAGGCACTAGCTATGTAAGACAACGACCAATCACCACTCTGGTGGTGGAAATCTATATGGAAGTTTAAATGCCTTGCGAAAGCCAAAATTTTTATGTGGCTTCTCCTCAATAATAGGGCTCTCACTTAGGACATTTTACAAAAAATAAGCTTTGAAGGCCTCGATAGATGTTGCCTCTATGAAGCAGATCTTGAATCAAATTTCCATCTATCTATTTCCTGTCCCTTTTCAAAACAGGTTTGGAAAGAAATATAAGGCTTAACCAACCTTTGTAACTCTTGGACAAGGGACACCATAGAAGAAGCCTTAAGGCAATGGGTACATAACAAGGACACAAAAGCCTTCAAAGCACTTCCCCTCACCTTGGCCTGAGAGATTTGGATATCTAGAAACACTAAACTATACAAAGGAAGGGACACCCTACCCCTCATGTGTGTCACTCAATTTTCAACATTCTAATATAATTTTCAGTCTTAATATAGTCAATGTTTTCCTTAATTTTCAGTAGTCCCTGCTTGCTCTCAAGTTTCAATGCCACATATAAATGAAGACTTTTCATGGGATTTCTTTGATAGATCCTCTTAGGGAGATCCTCATCTAGGAGGGGCTAGGGAAATTATTTTTCTTTCCTCTTCCCATACTATTTCTTTCAGAGATGGGATTCATCTTGTCACAAATAATTGTAGTGAGCTCATGGCTCTCAAGCTAGTTTTGATTATAGTTGTTGAAAAGAGGGTCACTCAACTTTTGTTTTTTGGTGATTCCCTTCTATTTATTCAATTGATGAAAGGAGACTATCTGTTGAGGAACTTCTTACTTCAACCATCATTTCAGAACATTAAGAATTTACAATTAGCTTTCTCTCATATCTCATTTGCTCATGTCTACAGAGACAAAAACATTGGAGTTGATAGGTTGTCCAAGCAAGGATTGGAGTTGCAAGAAGGAACCTGGGAGGTCTTTGAATCCAATCAAGGACAAATTTCTTCTCATGTTCATGAATCTCATATTTAACTTCTTCATTGTTTCGTAGTTCTTGGAGGAATGATCTGGTTGTACTGTTGTTTAAACTTGTTTGTTGTTGGATAGTTTGGGTATATGTATTAAATCTCGTCTCTCTCAACAAAGGATGGATCATATGTATTTGAAACTATGTCTACCTATATTTTTTGCTTTCAAAACAAGACAACTTTACTATCTAAATGTAATCTTCGAAGGATAATTTTTTAGAATGGATGTATAGCCACAAATGTAAGGCCTTTCAAGGCAGTCCAAAATACCTATTGGTATCTACTTCTATAATTTTGTTACCTTTAATATAAATTATTCGATTTATTTCCCTTATTAAAAAAAGGAAGAAAAGGTCATAAATCCTCCATCCCATCTTATAGAGGAGTTCAATAGAAGAGATAGTTTACAAACAAAGAGAGGAAACATAGAAAGATAACATATGAAAATGATTAGAATTACAGAAAATGATTAAACTCGAAATCTAGAAACTAGTTATGTTAGAGAGGTTGGACAAATAAGAGATCCCATAAATAAGGTCAATGAGGTGGGAACTAGAACAAATTCATTAGTTTTTCAATGGAATTTTATAGGAGATTTTAGCAGTAGGGTGATAGGAGTGTCAAGAAAACAACCCATTATTACATTAAGGGAATTCATTTATATTACACAAAAGTAGTGGAGAAAAATGACCTTTTATAAGCCATATTGAGCACACATCCCACTGTGAAGTTTGGGTGAAACCCTGAAACATGCACAGAGAACCTAGATAGATAAATTCACACAAAGATTGCAAAATAAAAAGAGAGAGAGAAGCAAGAATGGGAGAAAGAATAATTTAAATTGTATTAATTGAATGATATAATGAATAATATATAAGTTTTCAATACAAGGTGTTGTCCACCAATGGTGTATCCCCACCATCCTCGAGATGTAACCCAGACAAGAAGAGTATGGTTGCAAACTTGCAATCTATCATGTGGAATCTAACTAAGAGATCCCTAGCACACTTAGTCTGAGAAAGATTGATTCCTAAAGCATTTTGGTTGATCTCGTGACCAAGGAAAAAGTGAAGTGGCCCCATGCCTGTCATAGAGAACCTGTCTTGCAGAATGTCTTTGACTGCAAAAATTGTTGAGGACGAACTACCTGTGATCAAGAGGTCATCTACATAGAGTACTATGATCAACAAAGAGTCAATAGTCCTCAACATATAGATATTAGGATCTGATTTACATCTAACAAATTTATGAGAAAGTAAATAAGAATC
>SNQJ01S0239646.1:0-13595 GCA_010110895.2 Picea sitchensis
TCTCCTCCCTCTCTTTTATAGAGTTTTCAAACTTTCATTCTTTCCCTAAATCTCATTTAATTTAAGTTTTAATAAAAATTTCTAAACATTCTCCTTCGTACAAGTGTCATCCATCCCCCACGTTTCTCCATTAATTATTTTCTCTAATTTATTCAACTGTCTTATTTCCCTCACCCACCTAGAGTTACTCATAATTTACTCCTAGGTTTCCCTAGATTCCCTTACATGTTTTAAAGGCTTTCCCTATTATGAAGATGCTAATTTAGTTCAATTTAAAAGGTTCTTTAAATGAAGATCCTTTACTAAGTTGACCTCCCGCTTTTTACCATAAGTTCCCCTCTTTCCCTTCTTATGTTTCCTCATTCCCTAATTTCCTAATTTTTATATTTCCCCCTTTTTCCCCTTTTTATTAGAGCCAAAAAAAAAAGACAAAAGTGCAAGTTAACCTCTTTTCCCTTTTATTATTCATTTAGTATTTTTTTTAAACTATCAAAAGTTAACATAATTAATTGCCTCTTTACATTGTGCATCCACATATTTTATTTAATTCTTAATCTCTTCATGATACCAAATTTTTTATGAAGACCCACAATTATTACTTACGTGGTTTTAAATTTTATTATTTTATTTTATATATATATACATATATACACGTATATTTTTTTTTTCTTTTAAAATGGTAGACAAAATTTTAACCCCTAGCGAAGTTTTAGACTTAGGACTTAGATTCTGAGCTGGGCAACATTTTAATTAGGGAAGTTGTTTGAAAATTTCTTAATGTGTTATTTGTATTAGGTCCATCTAGGTATTTTATTATTTTATTTTATATATATATACATATATACACGTGATATTTTTTTTTTTTCTTTAAAATGGTAGACAAAAATTTTACCCCTAGCCAAGTTTTAGACTTAGGACTTAGACTCCGAACTGGGCGACATTTTTAATTAGGGAAGTTTGCAATTTCTTAATGTGTTATTTGTATTAGGTCCATCTAGGTTCATACATCTATCATCAACAACGCGACATACCCTTCAGGACTCACTACATGCCTCAAGGGTGAAACTCACCTCTTTATGTTTTCCTAGCATCATGTTCCCTTTAAGACTCACTATGGGCTCCAAGGGTGCCACCCACCAACATGTGTTTCTTTTGCACGACATGACCTTCAGGACACACAACGTGCTCCAATGGTTCCACTCACCTCTTGAATGACATGGTAGACATCAATAACCCCAGAGTCAACACTCCACCTAGTGAACTTGGGGGAGACTAAGGACTCTAAGTAATAAGGTCTTTGCCTTATTGTGCGCCCCTTAAATCATCAAGGAACGACTGCTATGTGATGTCATGACAGTGTGGGTCCTCTCAAACTAGGTAATTAACTCCACAAATGGTTACATGAGTAGTAGGTCAGAGCCTACACTTCCCTCAACATCTCTCCTGTAGTCAGGCCCCTACTCCAAATGTGAGTCTAGTTTACAAGCTATCATCAACCTACATCATCAAGAAATCATGTCAGAACATATCCACATCATATCATATAATCAAATGTACTAATATCATAGTAAAACAATAAAACCCTAATGGTACACTCCCTGACTCGGTCCGGATTCCAAGGGGTTCCATTTATGCCTTGGCATCCTCTAGGTCTATAATCCTTCACACTCAGTAAACCTAGTCAATAGCACCTATGTAAAATGTAGAAAACAATGTCAATCTACCCATAACGACTCTGGCAATCAAAATAAATGTTTTCATTATCATAATAACTGATCACTCTAGAGCAAGTACTTAAAGAATAGGTCTGCCTATAACTGTGAGCTGGATGTTACAGCCTAATGTATGTTCATCAAATGTGATGGCACGACATTCATCGAGGGTTATATTTGATTGAGACATTCATTAATGTTTTTTTTTTTTTTTTTTTTTATGTTTTTTAATGGTTATGTCACATTGTGGCGTTCATCGATTGTCATTTCACATTGCAATTTTCATTAAGGATTTGATTGCACTATGATTTTCATCAAAGGTGATGTTATATTGTTATGTTCATTAATGGTTATGTCACATTACGATGTTTTTTAAGGGTTATGTTGGATTGTGAATTTCCCTAGTGGTTATGTCAAATTGTGACATTGATAAATGCTTAAATTGTTACTCCTTAATGTTTGTGTTACATTTCAACATTTATGATGGGTTATGTTGCATTGAGTTTGGTTTCCCATAAATCACATTCCTCAAGGGTTATGTTAAATTGCAACATTTTATCACCAACTTATGTCAAATTGCTATGTCTCTCAACTCCAAATGGTTATGTTGTAATGGATTACCAATGATATGGTTCATTGAGTTTGGTTGAACATTGTTTATTATTGTTCACTATAGTATTTGATGTGGTTGAACTGGGTTAATGGTTTTATAATATTATTAATAGTGCTATAATGATTATAGATTTTGTAAAAGGTTACGTGACATTGTGACATTCATAAAGGTTTTTGTGGCATTGTTCGAATTAATTAATGATTTTTATCTCAGGATCTATGTAATTTCACTATTGAGAACATCTCCAAAACATTTTTCGAAAACATTGTTTATTATCTAGGTACCATGTTCTTAATTCATCATTAACTCCTAGATAAAAGTGTCCAATTTATGTCCCATATTTTTCATTATAAATTTGATTTCGAAGGATTTGAACTAAAGTGATATAAATGGGGATTTGGGAAGTGTATAAAAAATTCATGATCTTTAACTTTATCCTTATAATTCCTTACAAAAGAAATGAAATTAACACACAAATTTTAATTAGGGAAAAGGAAATCGAAAGCACTATTTTTTAGATGAGAATAAATACTTTCCATGAAAACAACAATTGTTATAGTTGTAGGTTCGTATTCATATTCTATGATTTTCTTTTCTCTTTTAGTTAAAGCCTATTATCCTCATTCATTTTTATTTTAATACATGGTTTCAAGCATATGTAATTTATTGAATTATAGTTATTTAAAATTTATGTATCATTGTTTCGTATAACACTTGGTTGGTAAAATATTTTACCAATGCTAATTATGAATTTGATTTAATTATATATGAATTTATATTCCATTTAATTATGTTACTAATTTTATAACTCAATTACTCTTTACAATCACAAAAAACTTCCTTACTACAAAATCCAAAATAACATATAATCTAACAAGCCCTTACAATCATAGAATACTTTACTTATATTAATTATTATTTTTATCCTCACTATCTATAAATCTATATTCCAATTCATTATTTTTCTTCATTAGTATTTCTAATTGTTATATTTTTTATAACATCCACAATATTTAAATCTCAATAATAATCATAAGTTATATATATATATATATATATATGTATGTATGTATAAAGTGTATGTATGTATGTGTGTGTGAGATTTAGTATTTTGTTTTGTTATTAAATGTGTATCAAATTTAGAGTTTACTAATTTTATAACTCAATTAATCTTTACAATCACAAAAGCTTATTTAGTACCAAATCCAATATAATTTATAACTGAATAAGTCTTTAGAATGACCAAATATTTTAGCTATATTAATTATTAGTTTGCATATGTTTCCTATTAACATAAGTTCTAAAAGAGATTGTGATGGTTATGTCATAGTTGCAACTTTTGTATTAGACTATTTTTTTAAATAAAAATAGATATGTGAAAATGGAGTAGTGCTAGATCTATGGATTAATTTTGAGGTAAAATTTGTAAATGAATTTTGAATTCTATTTATATGAATTTTTCAATACGGTTTTGTTTTACAAATTCATCCATTGAATTTAGCATTATACATAACAATGTCAATTGAAAAGTATTTACCATAAAATAAGTTTCAAGCACAAACTCATCCGTCATTATTTATATATAATCCAAAGAAAGAATTGAAAAAATCCATATTGAAAATAATTAATTTGAAAAGTTCTATAATTGAATAAAAAACCATATTGAGAATAGTTATCTTTAAACATGCTGGCATTGATACCTATATAAATATTTAATAATTAAACATGTTATTAAATCTCAATTTATTCAATAATTTAAAAGTATATTAAATCTCAATTTAGTTCTCAAAATAAGATATATGGGTAATATAATAACAATATTAGTCACAAGTAGTTATATATAATAGAAACTTGTTCTTACAAGTATTGCTTTTCAATTATCACTAGTGCATTATAAAATTATTTGGTTGCTAATTTACATCATACATTCCAAAAAATTTAATTTTACTTTTAAAGATATATCTAGAAAAAACAATAGTGTATTAGATTTTTGTGATATCACACTTGAAAAAACCTAGGCTGATATATCTAGGTTGTATACTATTTAAAGTTTCATTTATACTTTAAAACATTTATGTTAGAACACATGTATCAATATGAGTAGTGATTTTGAAATATTAACTTCTTACTGAAATTTGATGTTAAATTTGATATAAGTAAAGTAAATCCATTTTTAACTCCAAATTTATTATGGTGAAATGCAAACTTTTCCTAAAATTCTTGATTTTAAAAAAAGTTTGCAATTAAGATATTTATTCCTCAAAATTATGGTATATTCAAAAATAAAATATATTTACTGGAAAATCAATTTCTGAATCTTCTTTTCCATAATAACTTAAACAGAGATGCACTGCACTGTTTTCCACCAAAGTCTAAACATAAATATCCATTACATATATTTAATTATAATTTTAAAACGATTATTTTTTTTGCTGGAGACTGCCAAATAAATAATAGAAAAGAAAAAATAAATAAAAGCCAAACAAGGATTAATAAAGATTATTCAAACATATGTAATGTAATGTGTTTACCACCAATTCTGTATCTAAACATAAATATTCATTACACATATTTAATTTTAATTTTTAAAGATAATTTTGCTGGAGACTCTCAAAATAAATAAAAGTGAGAACCATGATTAATAAAGATTATTCGAGCATATGTAATGTATTTGAGTCAGTCGTGGACAATAACAATAACAACATAAATCTAAAAGAATTTTGACATTAGTGCTCCCTGATCATGCAGGTGGCCTGAGGGAGTTACGGGACCCCTAAGTGATTCAAAGAAGTCATTCTTCATCTTATTATTATTACTACTTTCCAAGACATTTCCCTGAAATACGAATTTAAATTGCAGTTGCCTAGAAGCCGAACTTTCACTAACCATGGTGACCACCATAAACAGGGCAATCAATATTACCAATCGTGCAGATGCTATTCTCTTTCCATTTCATAACCAACTAAGCAACCAATAAAATAATCTTTTCCATTTCTCAGTAACCAATCCAAGCAACCAATAAAATAATATGAGTCTATCTTCCTTACATGCAGAGATATATAGGGATTAGCTACGCAGTGAGGAGGGGTGCTGAGAACAGGGAAAACGCGGAAAGGAGGGTCATTTTGGAGATGATTTAGACATATTCAACGGAATCGACAGACTGGACTTGTAATAGAATACCGGTTTGTTACCATAACTCTTCTGCACAGCCCCACGAGTAAAACTCCATCTAAAATCAGAATTTTGACGTCGGAGTTATATACTTTAACAATCATGAAAAAAACGTGATTTCTGAATTCATTTTTGTAGAACAACCTCATCGATTTAAATGGAGTTATATACTTTAAATCTTTTGTTGTCATTTTCATTTTGTTTAACTGTAAGTTTTGAACTATTCGAAAAAATGAATGTTTTATGCTTTTATTAAACCTTTTTAATAAATAAATCCAACAATATTTCTGGAGGTCAAATGTACTTTTCAAAGCGAAATGCGTAGGAATTGAAACTTTGAAGACATTTTACTTAGAATCGAATATGACGGTGGATTTATAATGTGTATCGTTGTGATATCCAGGGTATTATTCCATCATAAAATTGATAAATAATATATTGGATGGGCGGAGATCTCTATCCTGGAATTGTGTGACAAAGAAGTGGCAATGTTAATTAGCATTTAGGTCTTTTTTTTCGTCCACTTCAACATTGCAATGTCCTACATTTTACATAAAAAACCACTATTTATTAATTAATAAGGAGAAGACATTATGAACGTGAATAATATTTTGTAGGATATGAGATTATAGTGCAGGAATTCAAATGAACCAAAAAACTTTATTACTTTATTTCTATTCACCATAATCCTCATGAAATTTTATGAACATTGTTACTTCATTTTTATTCATCATAATCTTCATGTAACTTTTGAAGAATTATTCTTGATTGTACTCTCTAAATTAAAAATAATGATAGTAAAGTTTAAAGTATAAATTCATACAAAACATATACATACATATACAAATTCAAATTTCCAAACCTGTTACTCAATTCCCTCCATGATCTCATCCTAACTTGATATGTATCGAAGGACCAAATCCCTGAAAACTTCCCTGTGGTTTGTGCCTGAGGACGGATCTCTCTGCATGATAGATATGGAGTGAAGATGGATCCATGATGTATTTGTTTCCATTGATCTGACACTCATGTTAGAGACTCCTTTCAATTTTGAAAGAAAGAGATTTCCATAAAGAAGCTTGTTTCATTTCTTCCCCTTGCCATGATGGTAGCTGATTTGAATTCAATGGGAGTTTATTTGTTGAGCATGAATATAACGACAACCATAGATTCACCTAAGTGTCTTCATATGGCCAAAGGGCACAGAACCCAACCTGTGTGAGCCATAATTCTTCAAGATACATCTGTCTCTGAAAACCCTGATGTTTTATTGAAAGAAGCATCAACTAGTGGTGAGACAATCATAGTGGCATTAATTCATATTACAACATTAATGAATGTAACATTACAAAATTCATCAAAAGCTGCACGTACATTCAAGAAGTGCTAAATTTATGTAAAACCTATATAAGTTTCGAATAGCCGAAAGGTCGTGATTGCAACATTCATCACGGGTTATGTTGCAATGATTTTGGTTACCCATAAATCACATTCCTCAATGTAACTTTTATTCATTGAATTCGGTGCTGTTCATACACACCAAATGGTCATTTTTAATTGTGTTTGTCATTAAAGATATTGCGACATTCATTAAGGGTTTTTTCTTATTGCAAAATTGATGGGTTTTTTCACATTTTGACATCCACCCACGATTATCTTAGATTAAGCATTTCTAATGGCTATTTTAGATGAGTAGATTCATCTTAATAGTACAGAATTATGACATTCATCAAATTTTATGTCACATTGAGAGTTCATTAAGTATTTTTGGCACCATACCCATGAAAATGATCAATTGTGATGTCAGGGTTGTAATATCATTATGGTTTTTATCACATTATGACACTCATAATTGATTTTGTCACATTACAAACCAGCAGATGGTTATGTTGGATTGTGACTTTTCTTAATGGTTATTTCAGATTAATGCTTTGATCTTTTAGTGTTAATGGTTATCTGATAAGATAACATTCATTAAATGAAATGTCCCATTTTGATGTCCATCTATGATTTTAGCCCAATTTGATGAACATCAAATTGGGCTAAAATCATAGATGGACATCAAAATGTGACATTTCTTAATGGTTATTTAGGATTGCAACATTCATCAAGGGTTATGTCAAATTGTGACATTGCTTCATGGTTAAGGCCAAATATCTATAATAATCAACTTATGTTGTTGTGGCTGTTTCTTTCCATGTGTTGCATTACCATGCAACATTCATCATGAGTTATGTTTCAGTGATTTCGATTGAATTTTGTTCCCCATAAATCACATTCCCTAATAGTTATGTTCAATTGCACCATTCATCTTCCATGATTTGGTACCAAATTATGATCTTCCCAATACCAAAAATATTTTGCATTATGACTATCATAAAGGATTTGTTGGGTTGAGTTTGGTTGGCCATTGTTCACTATGGTTTACCATGGTATTTTATGTGATTGAAATTTTTTCATTATTTAATAATATTATAAAGAGTTATTTCATACTATACTCTATCTCATCTAATTTGGCGAGATGTCAAGCTTAAGCAATTTTTTTTGTTTTTGTTTTAGGAGATAAGAGGAAAGAAGGATACACAAATAATAGTTTAACTACACCACCTAGAATGTATGTACACAAATTGCAGCAGTTAATATAAACACATGTACCTCAAGGAACACTTTGTACCAAACAAATAAAACACACTAATTACCCTCCGACGCGAACACGCACCACGCTTCACAAGCTTAAGGGAAAATATCTCCATCCCAAATAAGGGTCGTCTAGATGAACAAGGACTGAACCTCAAGGTGAACCATCGTGATGCACCCAAGTCAACATGCTTACACTCAACCATTCTCTTTCACATGGTAGGCACCGACCGACCAAGATTATCTTCACAATCTATAGGGCACCATGATCCCCTCACATCAAGAATCATGTCGTCCTGGAAGAGAGGTATGACAGTAAACTTGGGGTGACACATTCTATCTGGACCAAGGACTTGGATAACTCTCACATGCTAGGGCTGACTACTGACCAGAAGGATACACAACTACCCCAAGAAATAGGTCTACGAGACTCAAGAGGATGACAACAAGGAAGACGCTAACCAAAAAGGCTTCATCAACAACCCAACCAATAAACACATTGAAGATAGTCCATACTGATAGTCTAAATTTAACATAGATTACGAATCTAATAGTGAGTCAAGTTTCAATTAGTCACCAATTGCAATTTTATATTAACATTGAATTCAACAATTCTAAATTCCAAACAAGCCACATACGCTTCATTTAACATTATAATCACAATGTAACCGGTAACATAATCAATGTACCGAGATGCAATGTTCACGCTTTGTTGTCGAAGACAATTTATAAATTGCATCATCAATTTAAGCTTAATGCAAATCAAATTTAGCCCTCTTAATTAAGTCAATGATACCACTATAACCAAAGTTACATTCTTACCGAAGGGTTAGTTTAATCAATGTTAAATCTGAAGGATGAGATTGTTCTAAATTAGTTAAAGGGCTGTCTAAACAAGTGAAGAGGTTGTCTAAATATGTTAATCAATTGCAAGAATCCAGACATTAAACATGGGCTATCAAATCAACTTAAAGGTTGTGTTGATCAAGGCATTTAAGGGAGGATCTCTTGAGTATAATTTCTAAATTAAATTTGTGGAAAAACATACTACGAATGGAACGCATTCATGATCAAACGTAGAGCAGTAATTGTGGAATATAATAGTGTTAAAATGGTAGTTAATTGAGCAATGTAATTCGTTACAAAATGAAATCTTATCAATGGAAACCGTAGATCACTAAGTCTCTACATTGTGGTAAAAGAAAATGCAGGATCAAAATTCAAAAGATTCCCACCTTTTAAAAGTGAAAAATTGAAGTCTTTAAGGCAGTAAATACAGTCACATTTAATTTTCAAATTCGGTCTTCATTTATAGCAAGATCAATCACATTTGAGTGGAAATTCGTCAGGCAACAAGGCATCAATTACAATACTTTTTTTTTTGCAAACGCTAGCTCTCTTCTGCTAAGTACTACTGAAAACAAGAGTATTCGTGATATGTATTTTTTTAATGAAAAATCAAAGCCCAATCTTATACATCCAGTACACCATACTAATCACAGAGGAAAATCGTTATTACAGTCATTACACGAACTAAACACAGAGGAAAAGGTTAATTCAACAAACACACAAATTAATCGTAGCCAGGGATAAGGGAAATGTTTTTCCTTCACTGGGGTACCTAACAAAATGGAGACGAAGTTTAATAATATTTTTTTCAATGAATTAAAGCATAAAATGAAAAATCCTGTACCAAGAAAGAATTTAATCTAGATAAGAAAACGCTTTTCATTTTATGCATGACCGCAAGACAGAAATTACACTATTTGTTCAGGGAATAACACTTTTAGACCTAGAAATGAGACACAAAAGTTATCCAATTCTTGTAGTACCAAAATAAAACATGCATTTAAGTTTAAGTGTTTTTTTTTCTATTTTATTTTCCAGGATGCCAAAAAACGCAGATTTAAATTAAATTCTTTTACGTTCTAGGATACCAGTACGAGAAAAATTTGCAAACTGATATTAATCCTAGACCGAGATTAAATCTTTTCATTTCTAGGGTACCAATAAAAATTACAGACTGAATTAAATCTTTTACATTACCAAGATACCAATAAAAATGTAGACATGAATTAATTTGTTTTTCCATTGCTAGAATAACACAATACAAAATGCGTGATAACATTAAGAGAGAACCTGAAGAATCCAATCCTAACCAAGGACAGAGGTAGATAAAGTGGATAAGTTCGTCTCCGCTCATCAATATCGCATTTAAAGCAGTAGTTGAGATCCATAGGTCTATTGACGTTGAAGCAACGACCATAGATCACACTCCTGGCCAACTACCCAGGCGAGCACTAATGAGTTAGGGATGATAGGCAAACCACCACAATGGTCACAATCAATACACCATCAAGACATGCTCTGGAATCAAGGCTATGGATTCAATCAATCATCTGCTAGGTTTTATGAAAGATAATTTCACCACCAATATAAACAATGAGCTTACATTTACTCCATTAACATGCATCCAAGCATAAAATATACCTTATACACACAAAGAGAGCTGCACTATCTCATGATCGCTCAGCCTCAGTGATCGTCATACCACAGTACCCCGCTTAACACCCATTAAGACTTCACTGGTACCTCCCAGTTAATGCTAGGGTACTCTTCTTCCCTTAGCCCCAAGACACAAACCAGCCAGTTAACATACTATCAGATTTAGCCACCCCACCTTCACTGAAAAAGTTTAGCTACCACCTCATCACTGGTATGCTAACTCCCACAAGCCATTCAAGTAGATATTCTCAAAGCATAACGTTACGCAAAATAAAAAAGATCCTTCCTTCTTCTCCTCCCTTTTTTTTTTTTTTTTTAAAAATAAATTAATTATATATCTTTAATTTAAAGTTTAAAATTAATTCTAAACTTCCTCCATTTCCTCCACAAATTAATTTCTTAATTAATTAATTTCCTATTTCCTCACCCAATCTAGAGTCACTTCTAGAATCGCTTCTAGGTGTCCCTATATTCCCTTACATGCTTTAATGACTTTCCCATTATTCATTTGCTAGTTCAGCTTTAAATTAGAAGGTTCTTAATGGTAGATACCCTACTAAGTTTGAATTTCTTCTTTTCCCTTGGGCTTCCCTTTTCTTCTATGCCACCTCCTTTCCTAGTTTCCTAAATATTTTAGATCGTTCTTTCCCCTTTTATTTAGGACTCAAATTGGCACGTGTAGAAATTAACCACATTTTTCCTTTTTCCCTTATTAGTTAATAATTTAAATTATCACAAAAAAAAAAAAATTCTTCCCCATTTTGTGTTTCAACCAACAAATTTCTTATGAATCTTATTTAAATTGCTTACCCCTTTATTGTTACAAGATTTAACGAGCATAACTATTATTTATGTTGTTTTTTTATTTCTTTTATTTTTTACTTTAAATAGATAGATAAAATTTTAAATTACTAGCATAATTTAGACTTAAACCTTAAATTTCGTATTGGGCGACATTTTATTAGGGAATTTGTTTCTAAAATTCTTTTTACACAAGATTTGTCCTAAGACCATCCGGGTTCATTCATTTATTCTTTCAGATGCACTACGTGTCTAAGGGTTCCACTCACCATCTATTTCCTTTACACGGGTTCCTCTGTGACAAATATGGAACTATATACTAACTCAGACAATTAACCCATTTCTGGACAGCTTCCTCCCTCCCCACCCCCCGCCATGATCATTAAGTTCATCACCTAGAATACCATAGGTATCAATGGATGTAGCAAGAAAATGGCTACTGGATCTAATCATAAAGGGTAATAAATCCGTCTTATTTCTACAGGAAACAAAGTGCAGTGGAGAAGACATTGACAAATTATTACCCTATTGTTGGAAGCAGGGGGAAGCAGTGTCTATAGATGCCACAGGAACAACTGGAGGACTGACTATCCTGTATAACACCAATGCAATACTTTTGGAGAACTTCTCCATCACTAAATGGGCCATCACAGTGGATTACAGGCTTATAGGTTCAAACAAGCCCAGACATCTAATCAATGTTTATGGTTCGGCCAGCCCGAGGGATAAGAAGTCCTTTCTTAGAATCCTGAGCCATGCCTCGAGCCACACACAATATAAGAACTGGATCATCGGAGGCTACTTCAATATTATCCGTGAGTCTGAGGAGCAGAGAGGTTCATGACGCTAGGATCGAGACTCCAACGCCTCTCTAAATAGCCTTATAGACACCACCTAATAGGACTTTGGATGGCATTCACTTGGAAAATAGGAAGAACTGGACCACCAATCACCAGAAGTTGTGACATATTCCCTCGCCTCTCTAATCTATAAGCATAATCGTGAATGGAATCCATCTATAATCAATTTCCCATCCAATTAATCGGCCAATTATGGATGACATCTCACCACCGGGTAAGAAACCCTTCAGATTTGAGAATTTCTGGCTAGACCATCCTGATTTCCAAGAAAACATCCAGACCTGGTTGAGGGAAACAGAGGTCCCTAGAGGTTCCAAAATGTATAGATTTCAGCAAAAGTTAAAGAGCCTCAAGCACACCCTCAAACTCTGGAACCAGAATACGTTCGACAACATCTTTGATGCTCAAAAATAGCTATCAGCACAAATGGAAGGGATTCAACATCAGATCAGGCTGCAGGGTTTAACAAGGGATCTCAAAGCCCAGGAAACAAGCATAAATCAATAGCTCGAAGAGAGGAAAAGACAAGAGGAGATTCTTCGGAAGCAGAAGTCGCGGGTGCAATGGATCAAGGAAGGGGAGTGCAACACCAAATTTTTCCATACAATGGTCATTCAGAGATGCCATTCCAACAATATTACCCATCTCATTTCTGATGAAGGGGATGTAGTCCACTCACATGAAGACATGGAGGCCACCCTCATAGGGTATTTTCAAAACCTCCTCATGGAACCCCATGTAGACAGACTAGAGGCCATCAACAAGGTCACGCAACATGTACCCTCCCTCGTCACTCTGGAACAAAATGTTGCCCTTCTCAGACCAATAACTATTGAGGAAGTGCACCAAGCTCTTCAGGAGACTCTGAAATGTAAGGCTCCTAGCCCCGACGGCTTCACTAACGACTTCTTTCATCACTGCTGGGTGATGATCAGAACATAAGTCTGGGAAATATTGGAAGACTCCCGAGCATCGGGACAGATCCTCTAGGCTCTCAATGCTACCTTCATAACGTTAGTCCCCAAAGAAGGGTAGGCACATCACCCCAAGAAGTTCAGGCCTATAGCTCTGTGCAACATCATTTATAATCTCCTTACAAAAGTGATAGCCAGGAGACTCAAAACCATCTTACCGACAATCATATCCCCAAAGCAATCAGGCTACGTGGAGGGTAGATAGATCCTAGACAGTGTAATCCTGGCTCATGAAGTGATCCACTCCTTGCAGAAGACCAAAACCCCAGGTATGCTCCTCAAATTGGACCTCTCTAAAGCCTTTGACAAGATCAGTTGG
>SNQJ01S0239647.1:0-13595 GCA_010110895.2 Picea sitchensis
AGTTCTGAGTTTGGTAAAAAGAAGTGAAAGAATTAAGGTATCAAATCCAATATTTGATTGGTTATATTGGATATTTCATATTGATTAAGGTCAAGCATTCTAAGGTTAGAATAGGATATATGTACATAAATAAGATCGTCAGATCAACATCCTTTAAATAATCATATTTACCATGTGCAAATAAGCTTGTTGGGAAAGCATGCTTTTCATTTCATTTCAGTGTCGCTTTTAAGATTCAGTCAATTTTGGAACAGGTGATCAATTGATTTCCAGTTACAGAGGATTCAATGGCATAAAAGGTTGCAGTTTGGGATCAACCCAATGGATAAAGCATTGGTCTGCGTACTCAGAGTTCTGAGATTCTTGACACCTCCTCAAGAGATGCCATCCCCAGGTGGAGCCTATGTTAGGTCCCTATAATTATAAAAGATCTGATGATTCATATATCATTTGTGGGTCTCATGGTGAAGTTCCTGGCTCGCTAGTCTCTCAGTTGATTTCGATTATTTTTCCATCTATTTTTCCCGATCCTTCGTCACCCTGTTGGGCCCTTCATTCCCTCACCCTTCACTTCTTCACCCCTTCGCCAATTTTATCCCACATGAATAAATAAGCTTAGGCTAAAAGAAAAAAAAATAGATTAATAATGTTAGTAATTAAATTAAGTGTAGTTAGGTTAGTATAATAATAAATTAAAATAATCAATAAATAAATTATTATTAAAAACCATAGTATTATCCATTCGTCGATGACACTAATGTACTCTGGCCCCATGGGAGAGATGAATTACAACATTTCTTTCAACACCTAAACAACATCTCAGAAGAAATAAAATTCACTATGGAGCTCGAAGAAAATGGTAGCATCCCCTTCCTACACGTTCTAATCAGTAGAAAAAGCGATGGGAATCTAGGACATGCGGTCTATAGAAAAAATACCCACACTGAAAACTATCTCCACGCTGACTCCCACCACCACCCTAACCAGAAACTAGGTTTCCTAAAAACTTTAGCCACAAGAGCCATAAGGATCTCAAATGAGACACATCTAAAGCAAGAAAAAGATCACCTCTCAGATGTCTTCAAAAACATAGGTTATAAACATAAAGACATTACGAACGCAATAAATAAAGCCCTGGAAAAAACCAGCAAAAACCCTAAACCCTTAAAAGACCAGAACCCCAATAGAAAGGCCTACCTACCTTACATCCAAGGAGTTACCGACAAGATTGCGAAGATCCTTAGCAAGAAAGAGATCAAGACCTCCTTCAAACCACATGAAACCATCAAACAAAATATGAGATCCGTTAAAGACAAACCTAACCCTCACAAAGGCAAAGGTATTTACAAAATAGAATGCTCCTGTGGAGAATGATACATCGGTGAAAATGGTCACTCCTTCCAGATTAGGATCAAAGAACATGGAGCCGACATAAAGAATGAACGCATTTGCACCTTCGCCTTAGCAGAGCACTCCCTCAAAACAAAACACCACATTCGCCTAGAAGACACCAAAATTCTGGCCAAAGAAGAACACCTCTTTAAACGACGGATCAGAGAAGCAATCAAAATCCGTAAGCACCCAAGAAACCTAAACAGAGACAATGGCCTAGACTTAAGTGAAAACTGGTTCCCCTTGATTCATAAAAATAAGAGCAAAAACATATGAGTAACTCTACCTAAATAAAAAAAAAATATATTAATTAATTAATAACACCAACAAACTATTATTAACAAACCCTAAACCTAATAACATTAATCAGACTACATCTAATAAAAAAATAACTTAATATTTCTTCACTTTAAAAACTATATTTTAGGGTTTCTAAATAAAACAAAAAAAACTAATAAATAAAATAATTCAACACTTAATAAACCTATTAAATACTAATAACATCATTTAATAACACTTAAAAATGGTTAATGTATTAATCAATAAACCTCAAGCATTATATTAATTAGATTAGGTTTTTCTAAATAATTTTTTTATAAAACCCTAAATTTAACTAAACCTGATAAACCTAAAATATTCATTAATAAGACTCAGCTGAGACAAAAATTTTCTCGCCAAACTTAGTTATTTATAACCTTTTCTTCTCACAAATAAACCCAGGCTTCTTGTCCTGATGATGGATCCTGATATGGATCCGAAACGTCGACATTTAATGGATAATACTCTGGTTTTTCCAATTTCACCTGAAAACACTCATCACCACAAAAATCTCAACAATCATATTATTAAAAAGTTAATCAAGCATTTATTTAATACATTATAATATATATATATATATATACATATTATTAAAAAGTTAATCAAGCATTTATTTAATATGACATTATAATATATATATATATATATACATAAAACAAAACAATAAAAAATTAAAATTAAAATAAACATATAATAAAACAAACTAAAAATAAATAAAAATTAAAAACAAATAAAACAAACATATAATAAATAAAACAAAAAATTAAAAATAAAATTAATCCTAAGTCTACACCCACACCTCTTTCCCCATATATCTGACCCACTCCACCCCTTACTACTCAACCAAAGTAAATGTTCATATGAAAACCACCAAGGAAACATACCATTTAGTGAACTCGACCCCCTTAATATAATCCTTACCACCCTGTGGGGTCCGAAACCACCCTTCCCTCTCCCCAAAACCACCTTCCCCAAATTAAAACCGTTTTTTCGCCAGTTTTACTAGTCCATTTCGGAAAGAGATTCTAGGAAAACGGGAATGAATATTGAAAATCCGAGACAGGTTTTTGTTCATCACTGGATTAAGAACAATAACCTCTCCTAGGATTCACATAGGTGTCAGCAGTTGGGAGAATCGAAGCCATCTCTTAGCCCTATTTTTCAAGCTTCCATTTTTTCCGATTTTGGTCATGATATTGCAGTGGTTGTTTTAGCAAGCTGGAGATGAATTTGGAAAAATTGAAAGAGGTTTTTGTTAATCACGGGCTCATATACAAAAACCTCCCCTGTTTTTACACAGACATCTCATAGTGGGAGAATAGGACACTTCCGTTGACCCTATTTTTTCATAATTTCGGGAGGTAGTGAACTTACAGGTGGCAAAGTTCATAGGCAAAGTTTCATCATCACTCCAGATGTCAGATGATACGAGACACCTATCAACAAAGAATCATCATGCACCCAATCATATCCAGATATCCGGGCACAAATATTTTAGAAACATCCACAAGCAGAGGTCAAAGACAAATCATTAGCAGTTGAAACTAGTTCAACACCAAGAAATCTGAGACGGATCCGAGACAGTTCTATATTCTTGTGGTAAAAAATACTGTCATTTTAGAATTTTCTTGAGTAATATTATGGTCATTGATGACCAGATCTTTGGAAATAAATTGTATAAATACTTCTGAATTCGAAGTATTGTGTGTTGATTGTTGATCATTTGATTCATGCCCCACGGGGGATACTTTGTAACTTTCCAGATAATCTACTAGAAATAAAGAGGTTTTATCTGCAGGATTCTTGTGTCAGACTCCTTGGTGATGTTTTTCCTCTCTGGGTAACTGTTTTCTTACTCTGTAGATCCATTTCATGTATTCCCTAATCTAATCATTAAAAGAAAGATTAAGAACAGAATATATGTCACATACTTTGTCTCTCTTTTTTTTAATGATCTGCATGTTTTCATCTGAAGTTGAGTAAAGGAATTCTTAGTTGCTCCTCTGATTGATGGACTTTCCCTTATTTTCCTCTCCTTCACTTTCATTTGATTCAATTAGATCCAACAATCTTACTATCATGCCCTGTGGAGACAACCTTATAAAACCTGAGATAGATCCATATTCAGAAAGACAAACCCCATGGCCCAATGTAAATCTGAGTTTACAATCTTCCAAATATACCAAATCCAAAAACAAACCTTATACTTCATAACTAGCCTAACATCCCCTTCAGACTAAGCTATATCATATAGAGAGAGCCCTCTCTGAGTCTTAGAGGGATAGATCCAGGATTCCAAGTGGTTTGATGTTACCTTAGTGATTGCCTCCTCAGCCTTAGGAAAATTACAGAGTTCTAACACCTTGATATAATATTATGTACAGAACAAAATGAAGGAAAAATTTAAATGGAAACACACACAGATATTGCAGACAAGGATAATTTCAAGGATGGAAATTTACATTAAAATGTAGAAACCTGGGCTAACCTTACTAGTCCTTAATATGCAAAATGTAAAATGTTTGGCAATAGTTTTGTAAAAATATTCAAATTTCTAAGGATTTTATATAGTTTTTATAATTTTTTGGCGATTTTTAAGGTAAAATAATTTTATTCTATGGAATTTTGGTGAATCGTTTTTAGAAAAAATGGAAATGGGCAAATCTTTTTTTGGGAAAAATCGTGGAAAATTAGCCCATTGACTAAATTTAGTCCCTAAAATCATGTATGATTCCATAGAGAATAGTAATATAACAAAACCCAAATTCTAATAATGAATGAAAATGGGAAAATACTATAAAGTGCAAAGAAATACAAACTAGTTATAATGGTGGTAGCTTATCTATGGAGAGAGATGTGTCAGCTACACTCATTCACAAAAATAAATTGCAAAAGGCCAAAACTACATTTTAACATAAAGTATGATTCCCTAATATGCAAATACCCTAAAGGTCCAAAACCTTATTCCTAGGAAATGATGTGGCAAAACAAAATGCAGGTCTCGAGGAGGCTAGTTGATATGTCAACTTCTCAAGGTCAGAAATTTTTCATACAAAGTATTATTACGACATTTTTGGACCATTAAAAAGCTTAATCCATGCTCTATGTGTTTGTCGTGCCACAAAATCAATGATTGCATGGCCTATGTCAACTGCCAAAAACATAATGGAAATGCCCAAAAAACATGTCTGGAGTTTGGGACCTGAAAATCTATAGTAGAATTGTTGTAGGAATTTGTGGAAACAAACTGTGTAGAAAGTTTTGAAATGACCAACATTTCGAGTGGACACTCCACCCATCATCAAGGGAAAAAATAAGCTAAATGATTAGAAAAGAGTGTGCTCATTGGTGGATTTAAAGGTTAAATGTCACGAGATAGTCGTTGAAAAAGGAGGTAGTCGTTGTAAAAAATATTAAATTAAAAAAAAAAAAAAGGTAACTGATGGAAATGCTATAATTAACCAACTAAGCCATAGAGAGGACATGAAACAAACAATGATTACAGTTGAAAAGGGAGAAATAGAAAGATGGATTAAATACTTCGAAAAATATTTTTAACCAAGATGTGGGAACACTCTAAGCCAGTGGAATACATGGGTGGCCACTAGTATCCACCCAGACTAGTCATACCCCCTTAGGAATCAATGGTTTCCATTGCATCAAGTTCCTCCATGAAATGGGGAAACTTATGTTGAATCTGACTCTTGGTGAGCCTCTTTCCCTAGTGAAGGAACTACCCTATTTTAATGACAAAATAGAGTTGGATGTTCTACTAGTAGGTGCACTTCATCTTGGTGTCCTTGATTTGGTCTATTATCATCTTATCAATGCAATCAATATTAAGTTCCTTGGAGACCAAGTTCTTGGCCACCTTTGAGGTGTCCAAGAGAGTTGGAAAACATGGTTGTGAGGAACTCCACATTAAATACATGGTGCATGCCAAGGAAGGGGGGAATACTTAATTCAAAAACATTCTCACCCACAAACTTGGTGATGGTGTAAGGCCCATATTAGAGTGAGAATAGTTTTCGATGTGGTTATGTGAGGAACTATTTCTACAAATGAAACTATACCTTATCTCCCACCTAATATTTATGTGGAACTCACTGTTGTGTGTGGCATTGCTTGTACTTGGCATTGGCTTTCTACAAAATATCGTGAACTTGTTGTTGAATGTGTTGGAATCATTCAACAAATTTGGCTACTCTATTAGCCTCAATTTGAGCATAGGAGGATTCTTCATATGTATATGAAATGGGTAGGGCTACATCAATTGCGATCAATGGATAGAAACCCAAGCACACCTAAAAAGGGTTATGGCCAATAGAGCTATGAAGGGATCTATTGTATCCACGTTGAACATAACAAATATCCTCATCCCATGTCCATGGATGTTTGAATTTGGTACATTCTCAGGATATGAACAATCATCATGTTGACTACCTTTGTTTGTCGATTGGTTTAGGGGTGGAAAGTAGTCGATTTGGTTAGATTGGTGTCCATCCTTGACCATAGGTTAGACCAGAAATTATTGTCATGGAATGTTTCGTCTGCGGATAGATGAAACTTCCCTGGGATTACTAAACCCCTATACCAAGAATGAAACAGTGCAAGTGGACACTAACATCCCTTTAAACTTATCTTAACTAATGAGAATGAGAAGGGGAGAAAGGATATGATGAACCTATTTCGACGTGTGTCCTCACTACTTCCAATCCTCGGGCTTGATATCCAAGCTCCCTAGCGCAAATTGAGATCTGCAATGGACAACAAAGGAAAACAACTATCTCCTACTCTACAATATAATATAAGACAAATCTTTCTATGAATATTAGAGCAACAGTAGACAAGCAAATGTAACAAGACATGAACTTGAAGGAAATAGGACAAGTATATATTAATTGGAAACAAAAAGAGATACTTAAAGACCATGATTGATGCAACAACATCCTCTCCAAGTTGTCCTCATCCATCCCTTGCATGAATCTTGACATTAAAATGAAGATACTTCCTCCAGAATCAAAGGTTTGATACCTATAATCTTCTTCCTTTCACCTTGGAAATACCTTCAATATATAGGCTTGAGAGGCACAACCACCATGAGAAAATGAAGGATATGGTTGAGGATATGGGTCCTTAAGGTTTGGATCGGATCCTAAGGTGAAGCCATAGCATGGGGGTCGAACATAACCAACCTCATCCCAAGAGAGATGGCCCATAGAATAAGGTGGAGGATCCCCCAATTCTCTCTAACAAAACTGGTGCCCCCCCTTAGTTGAACATAGGGCACCATCGTATAAAGTGGAACTCCCTTAACATGACAAATGGGGCACCAATACATGAAGTGGCACTCCCCCAACATGGCCAGGGGGGTGCCACCCTTCATAAATTCCCAAAAAATGGTTGATTTTTTCAAGAAAAAGGTGTTTTTTGACCTTGAAATGATGGGTTTCTTCCTCAAATATGACTTAGGGATCATGGAAAATATCTTTCATGGTTTCAAGGGGTTGCGACACTAGGTAAGGTGCATATGACACTAGCGACAATGCATGCGACACTTTACAAGGTGAATATGTCACTTTGCAACACTTAGGGTGCGAAACTCAAGTGTGACATTTTGATGTGTAACAGATGCTCCTAAAGTGTGAGGTCAGAAGAGAAACTAATGGCCGAAACAATTTACAAATTCTTCAATGCAAGGTTGTTGGAGTTTGAGAACCTGGCAGAAGCTGCAAACAATCATCAAACAATATCAATATATGTTCCATTTTCGAGGCAGACATACCTATGCTCGAAATATGAGATGACTCAAAGCATGACCGCCAACCAATACACCGTAGATCCATGAGAATATTAACTAAGGATATGGCCACAAGAGACACATTATGGATCCATACCTCCATGACATGAACTGAACTGATCGTAGCCACGAAAAATACCCAGTAGAGCTACAAGAAGACAAAACATATCCACAGATCAATACAATGTGGATCGATGTGACATTATATATATTAGTAAGATTGTCAGCATGGTGATTGTACTGAAATATTTTACATGCTCAAATGATCTCCATCGCAGCCTGGGCACAACACGTAATAGATTGAAGGCCCAACCCAGGGTCTTCATCCTGATCCCGATGCGATACGAATCTAGCCATGTGAATAGATTATTTGATGTCGAACATGGTATAAACCACTTGATTACCAGTCATTAAGGTAAAGCGTTAACAAGTGCAAGGGAAATCATCAATGATGTCAATGACTTCCAAGGTACCCTAGTACATTCCAACGAATGTGAATAAATGAGCTGAGGTTGAACATTCATGGAATCATCCAATCAGAGGTCAATTATGTAAACATATTATCGGAAGGGAGGAGGCCTGCCATTTGAGGCATGCAGATCCCAAGTTACTAACTGGTTTCTAAGTCTAATTCTCGGATAATGTGTTGAAGTCGATAGGAACAGACTCGTCGAAGGAGGTCCATGATGTATCCACCATCATTGACACGAAACTGACATAGGAAAGTGATGTGAGATGGTGGATCGAATGAATATGGACTGATACGGGAAATGAAAATTGGTAATACTACAGATGGATGGTTTGAATTGAAACTTCCCTTGAACATTATGAAGCACAACAACTGACTTGGCAGCATTGACTCGACGAGTACCAAGAACATAATGTGATGACAATAAGAGAACTCTTCAACTGGAATGAAAAAGTATGGTGACACATGGAATTGGTATGACTCGGAGACAAGAAAATTACCCAACTGTAACACGAGACGCAAATAGGTGTCATGTTCAAGGGAGACAATAGTTGCCATAAAGGGTTCCAAAAAACTTGACCCACTTCCTTAATTTTTTCCCCCATCCAAATAGATGAGTACCTCTTTATTTTTTAAAGAGCTTAAGGAGGATAACAGATGCTCGGTATAGCTCATCCTTCATATGATTCCCTTGACATATGTTTAATGAACCTAAGGAAGGAGGGGTTCAGTCCTGTATGGGTCCTAGAGATTGGACGCACATAGGTCCTTCAATGCATAGTTTTATGAGCCCAAAGAAGGTAAATTCGGTGGTTTTTCATGTTTAGAGAGTCTGAAAAGAACTTAAAGATAACTCCATGGATGATGTTTTCGTAAATTTAGTCTCCAAGCCCAAAAAAAGTGTAAAACAATACATGGGAGAACTATTCTAATCATGCTTGATTAGAGTATTCTTTTTTCATAATTAGTCTCGCGAGGCCGAAAAAGAGATAAACTACCACTCGAAAGATGCCCTTTCAAACCTTTTAACGAGTGTGAAAGGAAGATATATCACTCGACAATGTTTTCATGTTTAGGGAGTCTAGAAAGAGATTAAAGGAGACTCCAAAGAGTTTATTTTTCGTATAGATTTTATGATTATGAAAAAGAGATAAAAGTATACTCGGTAACCTATTCTCATGTTTTAACGAGCACGAGAAAGAACAAAGACTGAGCTAGTTACTTCCCAACGTAATGTCCAAACGTTTCGAACAAGACCCATGGATAGTTGGTACCTTGACCCCAACTGCATGATGGAAGCTAGTGGCTTCGCTCCAACATGATGTCTAGATGTTGGAGACCTGCCCCCCAAGCTTTGTTTCATCCACTGACTCTTCTCCTAGCGCCAATTTTTTTGTTTGTTTGTTTTTTAGTTTGTCCGTGACTTGTGGTACTAACTCGTGGCTAAGAAACCATGACTCAGGGGAATCTAAGCTATCAAAATCACCCGAGGATCACACTCGGCCTGAGCCACACCAAACCTTAACATGACTAGATTTTTTGTCCCCGCAGGTTTCGAACTGGTGACTTTAACATCATGGAGTGCCTTAAAAACACACTCCATCACCGATTGTACTACACCTCAGAGACCCTCCTAATGCCAATTTTTATACCCAATAGACTGATTGTTACTAATAGGAAAATTTTCACCAAAGGAAGAAAGAGAATCAACTAACATAGGCGGATTAAATGAAGGTTAAGTTACGAGGTCTGGAAAAATACTTGACTCAATATTTCTGAGATCTAGAGAAAGATTTGACTCAATGAGAGAGGCGTTTGTTTCATTTTTTAAAGAGCTTGACACAAGAAAATAACTTTTCTCATGACCTCTGGGTTCGATTTCCAGACCTCTATTTCATTTTTTAACGAGCTTGTCGCAGAGAAGAAAACTATGCTCGCAAGGTAGGTTTCATTTTTACACAAGCTTGAAACTAGAAACTATGCTTGATTCCCTCTGTTTCATTTTTTAACGATCTTGACACAGAATCAAGAACTCTGCTCGAACATGGTTTCTTTTTTAATGAGATTGAAATCAACAAATAACCTATGCTCAAAAACCTCTACTTGATCATGCATTCCAAGAGGACAATGTCTTGGAAGGAATACATGTCAAGGGACAAACCTCGATCATGGCTTCCAAGAGATCTTTGCTAGATGGAAAAGACACACTCTGGAAGGAATACATGTTGAGGGCCGCAATAGGGGTAGGGAGATCATGATCTAATAGCCCTATCAAATAGATCACCATGTCAACTACCGGATCTAAATCAGAAGAAGGGAGAGATTCCTTCTCATTCGGAGTTGAACACATGGGACAAGTTGACACATAACTGACCTGCGGTGGGGTGAATGTCGTTGCATTATAAGGACCATTTAGGGAATTCGAATGGTTGATCGTCGTATGAGGGCCAAGGAATGAAAGTTGTTCTATGGTCAGTATGTTTCCATTGTGAGGGAAACACATCATTCTAAAGACTATGGACACGAGAGATTCCATAGCATAAACATAGTCTTGCCCAAGGAGAAAATTAAAATCCAAGGGGTCATGGAATACCATCACATCAATATAGACAGTTTTCCCTCCCAAATTAACATGAAACCGAGGAAGGATCCCTAAACGTTGACTAGCCCTTATGTTAAAATCCAACAGATTTTGAGTCACCGACGCAAGCTGAGGAGAACCTAAAGCTTGCCAAGCAATGGAGGATAAAATACTAACTGATGCACCTTCATCGACAATAGTTTAAGGAACGTCCCTACCACAAACCTGAATAGTGATTTGGAAAGGTATATAGGAAGGGAGAGGAGGTTATGACAGTGCACCCCAATCTAAAAGAATGGCCTCATTACTCGAAGGGGGTTTTGTTGGAACAAGTGAAGTTCCCCCTTGTCCAGAAGAATCCATAGTAACAAGAAATACCTTAGTGACATCCTCACTCTTCAAAGGAGGAGTGGGATCGACCAAGGGTGGTATTGGATCAACCACTTTAAATTCACTCTACAAGGGGAGAGTGGGGTTGATCGAAGGTGACATAGAATTGATCACTTGATCGACCGACTCAACTGATGATGGAACCAGATGGATCACCCGATCAACCATATTGACCAGTTCATCAACCAATGGTGGGTTGGGAGATGGAAGATGTTGTTGGACATCAACAATATTTTCCAACATATGTGAAGCCTCATCCATACGAGGGAAAAGGTAATTGCGGTGCATCTCCTTACATAACAAGCAAGGAAATTTGATTTTACCCTTCTTACTTTCAACCTGATTATCACTAGTTGATGGTTTGTGACCATCATGAGCTGCAACAACTGATGACGCGGGTTGATAACCCTGAGACCACACTTCTACAACCTTGGGAATACCAGAGAAATCCTTAAGAAGGTGGTCACCTTTACAAAGCCTACAATGGAATTTGGGCTTGTGATGTGTCTTGGTAGACTTGTCAATATTATCAACACTCCCAACATGATGAAAAGTTGTTGGTTGATCGCTTCCAACATGTCCTACAGTGGTTGGAATTTTCCCGCCTAGATTATTTTTCTTCTTCTTCTTATCCACCTAGTTACTAGCTATAGAGCTTTCACTAGACGAAGAGAAAGAACGAGAAGAAGACCCTATGGGCGAAGAAGGCATAGGATCGACATGAGGTTGATGGTCCTGGGGTGGAGTACTTATGGACGAAGCACTAGGAGCATTTACGTTCATCGGAGTGGAAAACAACCAGACCAGTAACCCAATAGTGAGTCCAGGAAGAGTCAAAGTAGTGATATAAGGAGGACCAATGTGTCTCATAGAAGGAAAAACAAACGGTATCCTGGGAAAATGGGTTCCTTCGTTGGTAGTTCCAAGAACTGACGCCATAGACACATACTCAACCCTAAGGGCTTATAGGGAAAACAAACAACACATGCTAAAAAATCTAGGAAGAAAACCAAACAAACAAACCTTTTCATAGTGAACATGCTAGCTGGTGATGAAATCCAACGTCGCAGGATCAATATGAAAAGGGGGTTGAGATAGAGTGAGTGGATCAATTACGTTGGTGAACTACTTAATGGACTTACACCTTAGTGCAAGTTCCCTTGCGATCTATCCATGGGTTACCCTCCAAGGAGCCCGAGTGAGTTTGGCCAACGTCTAACCAGGTACAACAAAGACTCCCCTTCATCGTCACCTTATGTATGAACCCTAAAGATAAAGGCCACTAAGGTTACCAACTCACAGTCAGGCTCTGGGCGGGTACAATCGACAGTTGGGATCGAACGTATGGGTAGGATATCAAGTCTAAAATTATTCTAGAGGACTGGTAAACTCTGGAGGACCTCGAATGGATTTGAGATTCACGAAGCATTGAGACCTAATGAAACCAGTGACACTTCAAGAAGAACCCCCAATATACGATCTTTCCACTATGTTTGGTTAAGCTTCAGAGGGGTAATCTTCGTTGCTCTCCCACATGCGACCTCGTGTTTAACCCCTGTGTGAGAGGGGGGTCCTGACTATGCTTATACTAAAATCAGATTTTCTCTCCCTATCGCAATATTCTATGTTTGTTTATGGCTTTGAAAAGTTATTCTCAACATGTATTCCAAATCCCTACACTTAAGCTAATGTAGGTTTGCAGACCCTTAGAAAGAAAAATGTCTACATAGATTTTAATTAGCGCTTTGATTTTTAAGATGTTGTTTACTCAAGGGTATGGAAGCGAAACTGATGATATTCGTGACTTCAATTCCAAAAGAGTGCAACGGAATGAGATGCAAAGCTTTTTGTTCAATAAACTCTATCTATGGAAAGGAGAAGAGTCTTTTTCCATTCCCAAATGCATAAACCCAATATATTTTACCTAATGCAAACTACGAACATGTACCACCCAAGACTTTGAATGCAATCAATTTATGTTCGTTTGATTATAAATGATATGAATCTAAATCAAATGCAAGTTCTTTCTACTTCTTTACTTTCAATGCAAGAATCCAATGCAGATACAAAGGAATATGATGTAAAAAGATCGAACAAGAAATGCACTCAAAACTCATGATAACTGAGAGAGACTAAGTATGAAATAACTCGCTCAATCAAGAACTCAAAAAGTCGACAAGAAAGCACAATGTTAGAATTCCTCCAACAAGAACGCAAACAGTGAAAAAGAGGAAGAGAAAATCATTCAAGAATCCTAAAAGATGAGAAACAAGAAACAAGCATTCAAGATAGGTTGTGGTAAGAAAAAAAATCTCAATCATTCGAAAGAGCGAGATGTTCTAAATAATATTGAAAATAAACTCAATACCAATCAAACCTTTGCAAACTCTTCCAACCAATCAGATAATTGAGAGCATCACGAGACAAAGACCAAACCAGTGAAAAGTAAGGTGAACCAATCTCGCAAAGTAGAAGAGGTTTCCAAGCTCAAAAAATATAAAAATGATTGATAAGTATAAAATCATCAATCCAAACAAAGTCAAAGACAATCAGGAGTCACTGGGAAAAAAACCTCTCAAAAGAAGACTGAGAAAAAGCAGGCAGAAAGAGGCAAAAAAGCCTAAAAAGGGAGATTGGTGCCCCTG
>SNQJ01S0239650.1:0-13595 GCA_010110895.2 Picea sitchensis
GTGTGGGTCTTCTTAACGATTCCTCTTTTATGGGTACTTTCCCCATTCCACCACCCAATGTTCCACATCCGTTTTTCGGCTCGATCAACATGATCTCCACCTCTGTTCACGGAATCCTGGCATCTTTCAACCTGTGGATGGTACCCAACCCCGACAACCATCTTCATTATGGAAACAAAATTCCTTTGAGTCCGATTGAATCTTCTTATCAAGCCATTCGATCGGAAACCCCTTCTTCCCCCTCTCTTGGTGCTTCATCTCTGGATCCATTCTGCGTCATTTTTCTACAGATGACATGATTATGTCTATTATGTCCATGGAAGATATCCCTTGGGATGATGGACATCATCATTCCATCCTATTCCTAGAACAATGCACCATTGAGCGTTACCAACGACTCTCGACCCCGTCAACCATTGTCATCATTTCTACCATTCCCAAGTATACACACAATATGTTCTACGAAGGGAACTTAAGTAATATCTCACCCACCATCCTCCTTGATATATCCATCAAACCTGGAGTTGTCGAAAATGTGCATATCGAAGCTTCGTGTTCCCATGACAAAGTTAAAAGTCCCTTTTCCAATAATTTTGTGATGTCTTTGCATGGAGCTATGAAGAAATGTTGGGGATTGGCCCCGACATTGTGGTACATGAGATTAAGACATACCCAGGTGCTTAACCCATATGAAAATGACTTCATCCAGTCCACCCACGTAAAGAAACCACTATCAAGCTGGAAGTTGAGAAACTTCTCAAAGCTGGCTTTATTTACCCTGTGGCTCTAACTAATTGGGTTTCCAATCTTGTTCGGATTGACAAGAAACAAGGCACAATCCACATGTGCATTGATTATAGGGACATTAACAAATCTTGTCCTAAAGACAACTTTCCTACCCCCTTCGTTAACTAGATCATCAATGATTGTGCCGGAAGTGAAATATTCTCTCTAATGGATGGTTTCTCCAGATATAGTAAAATCAATATCATACCCGTGGACCAACACAAGACCGCTTTTATTTGTCCTTGGGGCACTTTTGCCTACCAGAAACTTCCATTCGATTTAAAGAATGTCAGTGCAACTTTTCAATGTGCTATGTATTACACCTTTCATGATGTAAAGCACATCGTGCAACCATATCTCTATGAATTACTCGCTCTTTCCATGCGCCGTGTAGATCATCCAATACACCTCCGCACCATTTTTCTTCGATGTTGGTTTTACCATATATGATTGAATCCCCGCAAATGTGTTTTTTTCATAGAATCCAACCGACATCTAGGATTTATTGTTTCACATCAATGGATCTAGGTAGATCCTTTGAAGGTCGAGGCAATTCTCAATCTCCCTCCTCCTTCCTCACTTCGCTAGTTACAAAGTTTGCAAGGGAAGGAAAACTTTCTCTGTCATTTCATACCAAACTATGTTGAGCTAACTCTTGGATTTATGCGACTGCTCAAGAAAGGTTCTAAGTTTGTATGGGATACCATTGCCAACAAATATTTCAAAGATTTGAAACTGTCTTTGACACATACCCCACTACTCTTCCCACCTGATTACAGTCAAGATTATTTCCTTTACCTTGTAGTCGCAGACTATACCATCGTTATGGTTCTCGTCCAGGAGGATGATTCTCATGACGAACATGTCATCTATTACTTGAGTCGGAGTCTCATGACTACCAAAACCAAGTATTTACATGTTGAAAAACTAGCCTTGGCAGCCGTCCAGGTTGTTCAACATTTACGGCACTATATCCTTTCTCGCAAGACTACGGTAATTTCTAACTGCAACCCTATGCAACACATTCTTACACACCAATTGCTAGGGGGAAAATACTCCAAATGGATCGTAATACTCCAGGAGTTTGACTTAGAATTCGAATGCGCTAAGTCAAGAAATCCTTGGTGTTTTTCGAGTTGATATGCGACCTTCCCTGCTCTGATATGGAAAATGTAGTAGCGGATTCATTACCCGATGAATCCCTTTTCCTGATTAGTCCCAATGACCTTTGGTAAGGAGATATCATCATATATCTACAAGGCCAAACTTTTTGGCCCAATTTTTCTAACACTGATCGTCGTCGAATATGCTACCAAGCTCATCAGTATATTATCCTCAGTGATACTCTTTATCGTCGTGGGATTGACTCCATTTTTTGACGCTGCCTCACATTTGACGAAGCCGAGAAAACCCTAAATGAATGTCGTTCTGGAGCCTGTGGTGGTCACATATCTGGGTATGCTACTGCCCAGAATATCTTATGAGCAGGGTATTTTTGGCCTTCTTTATTCAATGATTGTATAATTTTCGTCCAAAAATGTCATGCTTGCCAAACCTACAACAATAAAATATGATCACACCCTGCTCCTCTACACCATGTGGTCTCTATTGGTCCTTTTGAGAAATGGGGTATCGATTTCATGACATGTCACCCTCACTCGGTTGGGGGGCTGTTATAACCCTAAATTGCACCAGACATGCTTACCTGGCATCAGGCCAATTCATATCCCTTCTTTTCCAAAACATTGATGAACAACTCTTTGAAAATCCTCTTGAATAAAGGCCCACGGCCCCTAATCCATTACTACACGCGTGTACATGCTGGCTGACCCAAAATAGCCCATGTGGACTGACAGAATCATGAAAAAATGAAAGTTGTCAATTTAACAAAAATCTATGGGTGAGTTAACAGAAATTCCCAGCCATGCATGGCCGAGGGTTCATCCAAATACCTAGCTCCTTCTAGCCTATAAAAGATGGGGTAGGGGTCCCATTTGGAAGGAGGAAAAATATAGCAAAGAAACTATGCCCATTTACATATTTCCATTATCCCAACCCTTTAGCCTTTCCTTATGCCAAAGGAGATTCAAAGCAAAGCAGTTGAAGGAAAGAAGAAGAGGAGCCCAGGATTAGGTTCGAGGAGTGGTGGCCGGTCTCAACTTTTGTAAGTTGACTCATTTTAAGTAATAATGAGAATGCTTTTCCCATCCCAATTCATGAACTGTTTATAGTTTTATCAATATATGTTTTGATTTCTAACCTGTTAGTATATAAGTAGTATGCATGCATAGTTGTTTCTTGTCTTGGATGCAGGTCAGCTTTGGAAGGAGTATTGCGAACAAGTAATCAAGAACAATGGAGGATCGACATCAAATGACAGGAACGGGGTAGGTTGATCTTTCCATGCATCTACTAAGAAAAGGGGATTTAAATCTAGGGATGAAGGTAGAAAGTAATTTCTATTTGGTCATATCTGCATGCAATGTTTGAACTCTATTTGCTAGTCTGTAGGGTGATTTTCCCCAACAACAGAATTGGCGAACATACTGGGGAAACTCTCTAGGGTTCCTGGAATTTTATTTAGTTTTTGGGTAGTTGTAAAGACTATTTTTTCTTGCATGTCTTTTATTTTTTAGTTTTGTAAGGTCTGAGCTAGCAGGGAGTCTGGTTTTCCATAGTATCTTTCCCTGAATTTTGCTTGACTGTGTTTTTCGGGACCCGCAGAGGTACACGCGGCCTACACAAGGTCTGCACGTGTGCACCCACACCCTACCCTCTTACAACCCGCATGTGAATGCTAGTTGTAGAGGTAGCAGTAACATGTAAAGTTCAAATAACCTCAGAGGCAGTCATCCTTTTCCCTGTCAGAATCACACATTCTCAGGGGGTTTTCTTGAATTTTGTCTAAGTCTTGTTTGCTAGCAGTCCTATCTCAGATTTTTTTTGATTTATCATTTTTTCCTTACATTAGTTGTTTTTATGTTAGAAAGAGTGTCCAAGACTTCAAGGGATCCTGGTTATCAATATCAGTGGTCTCTTCCTAGTTTGTTCTGTCTGTTTTCATTTTTTCTGAGAGTTTAGATATACACGCGGCCTGTACAAGGTCAATCTGCATGTACAAACCCTCTGTCTCCATCCAGCACACGTTTGCACACATGCTATTTGAGTAACATTCGCGTGCTTGTGCAAGATACTTTTTGTTAGGGGTAAGGCAATCATCCTTTACCTTGATAAGGATTATTCCTCTCGGGTGTTTGAATCTCTATGTGAATAGTCAGTAGCTTCGGATTAATTTTACACTTAGCTTACTTTTTCTCAGAAAACTAAAAACTGTTTTACAGTTTTTAGACAAGTGTGAGAGTCATTTTTTTTATGATTGATATTATGTGATTTTTTAATCTGATTCTTTTCGATCTGCGATTAGGCTAGAATTGTTTTTCTTGTTTTTTGCTTGTCAGTATTTTTCCTTTCTTACTTTACTAGCATTTAAAATAAAAATAAAAAAATATTTTCATTTTCTTGTTTGGTTGAGCAGCGTGTTTCTGCATTATTAGGCCAGGGAAAAGTTTTTTATTTCACAAGTTTTTGACTTAGATCATAAGTAGCTCGTAGTCGAGTGAAATTCCTTTTAGTTTACTGTCCAAAATCTTAGAAAAATTAAAAATATTTTTTGAAAAGTTGTCGAAATTTTGCATTCAGTAAAAGTTTTGTTTCCATATTTTTTATTCATTTTTTTCTGTCGTCTTTTACACATCATCAGTTTCACCCTCATACCCCTTGACGTAATACAAAGTCATAAAATTAATGCTAAATTTAAAATCTACTAGACTTTTATGTGTGTAGGGTTCACAAACTAGTTCAGGACTAGGGCCTTGGATTAGGTTGGAGAGGAAACCCTTCAAGGCCATTTAAAATCGAACATTGGAGTCTGAGATAGGGAGTGTCTAAGTCCAGTTTTGTGAAAGTTATCCAGGACCCCCCTCTAACACAGGGGAAAAACATGAGGTCGCGTGCAGAAAGGTAGTGGAGATAACCCCTCCAAAGCCGAACCAATCGTAGTGGAGAACAGATATAGAGGGCTTGTTTTGGGATTCTGTCGTTTGCATTTGTCACGGGGCTTCGTGGGTCTCGAATCTGTTTGAGTTCCTCAGTTGTCTTCTGGACCATTTTCTCTTGATACCCTTAACAGGTTTCGGGCTCAATACCCTACTCATTGTGGTCTACCCGACTTTCTACTGTACCCGCCTGGTGACTGTTCGCATGCTGGAAACCTAGTTGCCAATCTTTGTTAGGGACATACACAGGTGACTGTGGGGGTATACCACGGTACCTAGGATAGACATAGGGCCACGATTTGCAGAGTATACCCTGAGGGTGCTTTCGTGTTCGACTTTCACTTGCACCGGTAAGTTGCTCTAGTGTTGGTTATTGTAACTGTTCTTCCAATTAATTTAGTGTTTTCTTGTCTTATATTCTAGGGATTCTTTTGTAGTGGGTGTTACATTTGAGCATTTAGACAACCTTAGAGTGTCTTGGATCTTCTCACACAGTGGAGGATATTGAGCTCCTCCAGTCCTAAAGGCTTCTTGGCCTGCTGTTGGTTACAATGGGGCCACCCCCGCCACCTTTAAGGAGGAAGCTAGACCAACAAGGGTCTTTTGAAGTGACCAGGTTACAAACCATTGTGCCCAAACAACCCCCAGAGGAATTGACTATTTTGGACCTTGAAGCAACTGCTCTTGGCCCATTTGAAACCCCAACCACTGATTTATTAGCACCTTTTATTATACCAATTCAATTTCACGAGCACCAGACAATGTCACACATAGCAATGGAAACAAATGATGTTACTCCTTCTAGGAATTCTTCAATTCCCACCACGGTTGTCACCACAGGAGAGTTGTCATCCCCTAACCTATCGTTGTCAGTCCAATTCACCATGGTCTGGACTGCAACTGCTTCGCACAGTGGTTCGAACCCGTCTTTGATAGCGGCCACAACCCCTTTCACACCTAGTGCGACAGGCCCTCCGTTCTCATATGGTATGCCTAGTTCAGGTACAAGTCCTATACTTTCCTACTCCACTTTATAGACTTTTGGTCTAGGGGCAGGGAGCTCTAGCACTCCTCTGTAAGGTCACATGGGGGGAACTCTTGCCCCTTTTAATGATTTTCCTTACAGAGGAGGTCATATCCCTCCTTTGTCCCCTTCACCCGGTGGTTCGCATCAGCAATCCACCGGGCAACCTACACACAATAGTTTATTTGGAGCGGAGAGTCAAGGACCACCTTCGCATAGTATGCCGGTAGGTTTGACACCGTTTTCTTAGAACAAAATGTTTGGTAACAACACCTTCTCGTCATCCACTTTCCCGACTGGGGGCAACCCCATTTTTGGACAATCTACTCATGTGCAAGGTACTATTCCTGCACAGGGAGAAAACCTAGCAGGACCTTGGAATTCAGGGCAAGGATCCGTTCCCTCCTTCGAAATGCCAATCTAGGGTAATTCTTTCCACAATCAATGGAACCCTGGACAAACTACTATGCCTATCCCCATGGGTTCGACATGGGGTAATCCTTCCCAAAGTCCTTCAAATACAATGCATACCCAACAATATATGTCCTATTTGGGAAATCAGTTGATGATGTCTCCACATATGCAAAATCCATACGCTGGCCAGGGCCCTGGTTTCTATCAGAATTCGGGCCAGCAGCCAAACTTTTCCTGGCAACCTGGTGCCATCCAAAATCCAGGACCCTTTTTCCCAGGTTATCAGTAGCAACCCAAACTACCTGTCCTGGCGACTTTACACTTGCCATATTTGACAAGGTTGTTGAATGACCCCATTTGTCACGATCCGCGTTGGCCTCCTATGCCGACGAAGTTGCCTTCAGACATTCCAAGGTATGAAGCCAAGCCTAATGAAGATCCAGGAGTTCATGTGACTACCTTCCATCTTTGGTGCTCATCTAACTCATTGAAAGATGACTCCATACAGTTGCGTTTGTTTCAATGTACTCTCATTAGGAGTGTCACGAAATGGTACATTGAGATCGATCGCTCACGATACTCTTCTTTTGGCGAACTGGCGATGGATTTCCTTAACCATTTCCAGTTACCTGTGAGATACGATGTTGGCACAAAGCTTCTTGCCAATTTCAAACAGACAATATCGGACCATATCTCTGATCACATCTGAGAATTGAGACGTCGGAAGAGTTTAATCAAGGTACCAGTTCCACCAGCATTCTTGCTTGAGTGGTTCCTTAAGTCTTTGGTCCCAAAGTTATCCAAAGACGTTGCGACGTCAGGAGTTTTCTCTGAAGAAGATGCCATCATGAGGGCTCAATAGTTTGAGCTCATCTATTCTCAGTCCGATTTATTATACAACATCTTTCCAGATGCACCACGTTCAATACTAGATAAAACTAGACAGAGAGCTAGACCACATGCTGAAGGTATTATTGGTTCAGCACAAACCAATCCTACTGAGAAATTGACAAAGTAGTTGCAGCAGTTATCCATACAACACACATCGGCCAGCCAAACTACTACTTTGGCTTCTCCCCCTACCAAAACGTCGAAAGTACACACTCTGCAGTCGACTAACCCAAAGGCCACCCAACAGCCTAAAGGGAACAAAAAACAATGAAAGAAGGGTAAGGGGGATAAAAAACCCAACGATAATGCTGGCAGGGACAACACTGAAAAACAGAAGGCGAGGTATCCATGCAACTTGTGCGCATAAGACCACCCGACCCATCTGTGTCCTTGACTTCCAGAGGCCCAAAAGTTTGTCACACAGCAACAACAAGCAGTGTTGACTAATCCCTTTCAACATCGACAAAATCTAACTCAAGCCTTTGCAAGCACAGAAGGGGGCAATGAAGAAACCTACCCACCTCTGAAGAATCCCTCATCTGCGAATGTATATATGGTTAGGGGTGATGCTTTCATATCGTCTAGAGTGCATGATTATAGTAAACCAAGTGCTTTTGAGAAGGGTAAAGAAGATGACCTCCCATCTCTTCCTCTACATATTGAGAATATGTTAGGAGAAACAATGACATGCATTCCAAAAGGTGCATTTAAAAAAGATTCTCATTACCCAAATGAAAGGGCCGCCCAGAACTACTCTGTGGTGGAAGATTTATCACAAACCCCTTGTGCGATGTTTGCTTTGGAGGTCCTCCAAAGCTGCCTTGTTCAGAGGAAATCCTTGTTAATTGCTTTGGTCTCTACTGAGACTTGTAATCCGAGTACCATCATGTTAGATACAACTGACTTAAAACCTCGTCTTCCTTACCATGTAGCATTTCATATAGTAGTGGCTTACCCCATGAAAATTTTTACATGGAATATCTTCCGCACAGTGGTTGACAAGGGTGCCTCGACATGCGTTATGTCGTTGGCATGTTGGAAGGCCATTGGCCAGCTCGTTTTGTCTCCATCACCTACTCTCCTCACTGCTTTCAATGGTCATTCGTTCTGACCACATGGCATCATTCCTTCTTTCCCCGTGTAGTTAGGAGGGAAAACCGTGTGTGTCAAAGTAGAGGTAGTCGATGCTCCCCTTGACTATAACCTCTTGTTAGGACAGAGTTGGACTTATTCTATGCAAGCTGTGGTTGCTACAGTTTCCTGAGTCTTGTTGTTTCCACACGAGGGCTAGATAGTGACCATTGATCAATTGTCTTTCTGTAGACCTGACCCAACTTTGGGGGCATCCATGGTCCCAATGATTGATAATCCTCAACCAGGTGTCGTTAATGTAGTAGTTGGTTTATGCCCATACTTGATGGGTACCTTCGATTACCCACCTCCTCACAATGATATCAAATTTCTATCTAATCACCATAAGGTTGAGATTTTTCAAGTTTCATCATTCCGCATGACTTACTTCGAGGATCCATGGATTCTTCCTTCCCCATCGACCACGATGGATGATACAGGGAACCCAGGCATGTCCATGCCCTTGTCTTCCACTGAAGTAGCATACTCTTTAGTCCAGCAAGCTTCAACTAACACTTCTTCGACTCCTGCACGAGTTAGATCCACTTCTAGAGCCTGTTTGGGCTCAGGGTTCTCTCGCTAACATTGACTCATTAGACTTAGTCTTGCCTTCTGATGAAGTAGTAATTAAAGCAATGACTAGTCCAGACAAACCTTGGGAAGATCTTCATCACAGATCATATTTCCTCCCAGAGTTAAGCAGGATCGAAGCAGGAGAATTCACTATGACTATAACTGGAGATAGGTCTTGTCATACTAATACCTTATCTACACACAAGATCTATGCTGAGGGTAATATGGAAACCATTACTGAAACGATACCTATCAATATCTCCAGAACCCTTGGCATCAGAATGTTTTCATTGGAGCATATAGCTCCCTCAAGGAGATGCCAGGCATCGACCCACAAAGATTCTATCATGAGCTAACTTTTTTGTTTTTCTAGCTCGCATTGAGATCCAAAAGAAATATCTGGCGAGACCATATTTATGCTTTTTGATCTCATTCGAATTAACTGAGAAAAGTAACCATTATGGAGTCTTCTTTAATCCCTTTTCAGACTCTTTAAAGATGAAAAGATTGTTGAGTGACTTTGTTTCTTCACACTCATTCAATTGGTCCAGAAGAACGTTCCTTAAACGGGTCTTCTTTTAATCCCTTTTTAGACCCTCTAAACATGAAAATATTGCTGAGAGATTTTGTGGCGTTTCACACTCGTTAAACTGAAATTTGAAGTCACATCTGTCCGACAATAGTTTACCCCTTTTTTGGTCCAGACGGTCAACTGTACAAACAAAGGTATACTCTATGGAACTTCTGTTCTTTAGAAGAGTACTCTCAGGTATAACTTTATCCCTTTTTCGGGCCTAAGGGACTAAACTTACGAAAAAGAAACCCGCATGGAGTCCATAGTTAAGGTCTTTTCAGACTCCCTAAAATTGAAAAGATCGTCGAGTGACCTTATTCTTTCACACTCGTTAAATTGGTCCAGAAGAATATTCCTGACGGATTCCATAGTTAATATTTTTCAGACTCCTTAAAAATGAAAAAATGGCCGATTGATCTTTTCCTTATCACACTCGTTAAAATGGTTTTGAATCGACGTCTTATCGGTGCTAGTTTACCCCTTTTTCGAACCGACTAGACTATATTCGAAAAAGGTACCCCAATGGAGTCTGCTTTTGTGTTTTTTCAAACTCTCTAAATATGAAAAACCACCGAGCTTACCTTCTTTGGGCTCGTTAAACTTACATCAAAGGATGTTACCATTGTGTGTTTTATCAACCACGTTTGCATACCTTATACGCCAGCCTTGTAACAATTTGCTTCTGTGACTTAACACCTTTGGTCTTCGGAGGATTTTTCCCGAGTGTCATTCTACTAGAACATTAGTCATGTCCTTGTGCCTTGAGCTTGTATGTTTGAAACAATCGTTCCTCCTTTGTAACATAATATTCCTTTATTCTTTTTCCACAATTATTAAAAAGAACAAAAAAATCAAATATACCCCAAAAAGAGGAAGGGAAAAATATTTTCTTTATTGGTAGCATAATGAGTCGCCCTTGGATAAAGCATATATGTCCATTTTTTCATCAGACTATGGGATTTAGTACGACCTTAGGAAGCTTTTCTAGCTATATAGAGTTGTGTCCTCCACTGTTTGGTTATCCTTCCAGACATATGGAGAGTTTGTGTTTCCTCCTGCTTCGTAGACTTATGATTAATGGCATGCTGCCTGAGTCTCATTATTTGTCGTGCTATTATCCAAGGAAATTTTTTCACCAAGCCTGAGTTGGCCCCTCTTCAATATGTCTCTTGTCCTCTTGTCATCAAGATTATCAAGTCCATGACCGACGAGCCATCGAAGACCTCTGGGTAGTGCATTCATACACTGATATTACACTCCTACCCGAGTTTGAAGATTTTGAATTTGTTTCTCGAGATCTGAAGATGTCATCTCTAGCCATCAGGCTGAATCAACTTTTGGAAGATGGATACTCTATATGTATATCTTTCTGATTTCGAGATGTAGCTCCACTATGTATTGTTCGCGGATACTCTTTATAGTTATTTGACATGGATCTACAGTGTATTTGATTGGTAGCCATGATTCTATTTTATCCCGAGCATGGGTATGCCCGCCTCGGTGAGACATTTGTTATTTTGCAGATGGCACCTCCCAGTTCCTAATCCTTGGGCTCAATCGTTCGGCACATCAGTAAAGATTGGTAATATATTTCGGCCATCAGATGCTATTCTGACCTCACACATTAGGGGGCATTTGTTATAAGCCTAAATTGCACTAGACATGCTTACCTGGCATCAGGCTAACTCATATCCCTTCTTTTCCAAAACATTGTTGAACAACTCTTTGAAAATCCTCTTGAATAAAGTCCCACACGCCCTAATCCATTACTGCATGTGTGTACACGCTGGCTGACCCAAAACAACCCGCGTGGACCGACAAAAGCATGAAAAAAGGAAAGTTTCCGATGGAACAAAAAGCTATGGGTGAGTTAACTGAAACTTTCGGCCATGCATGGCCGAGGGTTCATCCAAATACCTAGCTCCTTGTAGCCTATAAAAGAAGGGGTAGGGGTCCCATTTGGAAGGAGGAAAAATATAGCAAAGAATCTCTGCCCATTTACATATTCCCATTGTCCCAACACTTTAGCCTTTCCTTATGCCAAAGGAGATTCAAAGCAAAGAAGTTGAAGGAGAGAAGAAGAGAATCCCATGATCGGGTTCGAGGAGCGGTGGCCGGTCTCAACTTTTGTAAGTTGACTCATTTTAAGTAATAAAGATAATTATTTTCCCGTCCCAATTCATGAACTATTTATAGTTTGATCAATATATGTTTTGATTTCTAACCGGTTAGTATATAAGTGGTATGCATGCATAGTTGTTGCTTGTCTTGGATGCAGGTCAGCTTTGGAAGGAGTATCGCGAACAAGTAATCAAGCACAACGGAGGATCGACATCAAACATCGGGAACAAGGTAGGTTGATATTTCCATGCATCTACTAAGAAAAGGGGATTTAAATCTAGGGATGAAGGTAGAGAGTAATTTCTATTCGGTCATATCTGCATGCAAAGTATGAACTCTATTTGCTATTTCATAGGGTGATTTTCCCCAACAAAGGGGCATGGATACATTATTGTAGCCATAGATTATTTTACAAAATGGGTTGAGGCGATGCCAACATTTGACAATACCGGAAGAACTGCAACATTATTTATATTCAATCACATCATTGCTCGGTTTGGTGTTCCTCAAGCTATCGTTACTTACCACAGTAGACACTTTAGAAACTTCATGATGTATGAACTCACTGAAAAGTTTGGTCTTCGCCATGACAACTCAACACCCTATTACCCACAAGCCAACGACCAAGTTGAAGCAATAAATAAAATCCTCATTACCATGCTTTGACGAATGATAGGGATTCACAAAATGAGTTGGCACACGATGTTGTTTTCTGCATTGTGGGATTATCGGACATCCTTTAAGTCTACTACTGGGTTTACACCATTCTAGTTAGTCTATGGTCTAGAAGCCATCTTTCCGATTGAATGTGAGATACCCTCCCTAAAACTAGTTGTCAAACTTCTCCCAAACACTTCTGCCGAAGAAGAACGTCTGTTGTATCTCATGCAATTAGATGAAACCCGTCGCAATGCCACCATAGTTATAGAATCCTAGAAGAAACACGTCAAATCCTAATATGAAAAACATGTCAAGCCACGTGTTTTCTCTGAAGGTGATCTAGCTCTCCTTTACGAACAATATTGAGATATGCTAGGAGCCAGAAAATTTGAAGCTATGTGGCGAGGTCCTTATATCGTCAGACGAGTTTTTGGGAAAGGAGCTTTCAAGTTAGTAGACAACGATGGTATCCCTTTGAGTGAACCCAAAAATGGGTTGTACTTAAAGAAGTACTATGCTTAAGATCACCTGTGCATGAGTGCTTGTATTTTATTGTATCATACTTTTTGTGTGTTACTTTAGTATGCTTTTTCGTTATTTGGACTCTACCCTCAACTTCTTATCTTATGTTGTGCTTGGTTTCCAGATGTTGGAGTCTTCACTACCTCACATTGGCTTCGCCGATGGCGCTAGCCATAGTACTTAGAACCTTGCTTCTACTGAATGGGCTATTTATGCCCCTACAAATAAACTTTTCAATCTACGAGGTGTGTGCCTTGATCGTGAAACCAATAATATTGCAGAATATAGCATCGTCATTGAATTGTTGATTGATGGTATTTCACTTGATATCTGCCACCTGGTTATATGATTCAATTCACAGCTAGTAGTACTACAGTTAAGTAACATCTATGCTATCTGAAGTCCTACTTTATTATGGGTATATTTACGAATTTTCCTCTTGGAATGTTATGTTGATTATATCGAATATCAACACATTCCTAGATGTCTAAATACATTGACTGATGCATTAGCTAACTATGTGTTAGATAGACATTTGGGCCATTTATAAACCAATCACACATCACATGTATAACAAAACAAAAAATAAGCCGGTAGAAGCCATATATATGTATATAATGATCAAAATGTTTTACATAACATTTCTGTCCAAGGATCAAAATCTCAAAATACAAATCCCATAGCTTCTACAAAGTAGCGTCATGGATGATGCTCACAATAACACACAACTGCTCAGGCTACCCTATGAAGCAATTGACTGAGAGACTCGGACATGCCCACAGTATGGCACTGGTAACGTCTTGAAATCTCCGCAATAGAAATATCTGGGACGTCTGCGGTCAAC
>SNQJ01S0239651.1:0-13595 GCA_010110895.2 Picea sitchensis
GAAAATTTCAACGTTGGCCCCATTCATGACAGGTCACTGACGTTGCTTAGGTCTAGTCCTAGTACAATGCATATTTTTATGGTGTTGATTACAAGATGAATGAAAAGAGGGATTTTTCATAACAACTATGACACACATACATTGTATATACAATGTAGAACCTGAAAGAAAAATGAAAAAAAGGCTTATGCAAACATAAAATTTGTGTCACCCAATTTGTGTACTTTGAAAGAAAAAGAGGGTTTATGGTTTACATGATGAATTGATGATGGAAACAAGTGGGTCTGTGAGTCATATTTGAGTCCAGAAACCATCCCATATTGTTAGGTCATGCGAATAGTCTATCCATGTTAAATATCAGTGCATACAAAAATAGTTTGTGAAAATTTCAATGTTGGCCCCATTCATGACAGGTCACTAACGTTGCCCAGGTCTAGTCCTAGTACAATGCAATTTTTTATGCTATTGATTAAACAATGAATGAAAAGAGGGATTTTTCATCACAACTATGACACACATGCATTTTATATACAATGTAGAACCTGAAATAAAAATGAAAAATGGTTGATGCAAACTTAAAACTTGTGTCACCCAATTTGTGTACTTTGAAAGAAAAAGAGGGTTTATGGTTTACATGATGAATTGATAGTGGAAACAAGTGGGTGTGTGATTCATATTTAAGTCTGGAAACCCTCCCATATCATTAAGGCATGTGAATATTCTATCCATGTCAAATATCGGTTCATACAGAAATAGTGTGAAAATTTCAATGTTGGCCCCATTCATGACAAGTCACTGACGTTGCCCAGGTCTAGTCCTATTACAATGCATATTTTTATGGTGTTGATTAAAAAATGAATGAAAAGAGGGATTTTTCATCACAACTATGACACACATACATTATATATACAATGTAGAACCTGAAAACAAGTTGATGTGGAAAAATGAATGAAAAAGAGGGATTTTTCATCACAACTATGACACACATACATTATATATACAATGTAGAACCCAGAAGAAAATGAAAAAGGCTTTTGCAAACATAAATCTTGTGTCACCTAATTTGTGTACTTTGGAAGAAAAAGAGGGTTTATGGTTTACATGATGAATTGATGATGGAAAAACGTGGGTGTGAGTCAAGCATTTGAGTCTAAAAACCCTCCCCATATCAAGCATTCATGAAATAGCTTCATCCATGTCAAATATCAATGCATACATAAATAGTTTGTAAAAATTTCAACGCTTGGCCCCATTCACGATAGGTCACTGACGCTGTCTGAAGTCTAATGTAGGCTGAATGTATATTTTATGGAAGATTAAACAATCTAATGAAAAGAGTGGATTTTTAATCACAACTATGACACACATACATTGTATACAATGTAGAACCTGAAATAAAAATGAAAAATGGTTGATGTAAACTTAAAACTTGTGTCACCCAATTCAGTACTTTGAAAGAAAATGGTTGATGCAAACTTAAAACTCAGGCCACCCAATTTGTGTACTCTCCTTTGAAAGAAAAAATGGTTGATGCAAACTTAAAACTTGATGGTTTCATGGGCCAAAGTCTCATGTTTACAAACAATTTCAATGAATATTATATGTTTCATAGCAATGAAAACATGTTCATCGAAACTTAGTTGATGCAATATCATGACAACAATGATGACATTTACGATGATGGTAAAAAGATGAATGAGCTTCTCTTGGTTTCGCGAATAATTTATCCTCTATTGAACAAGGTAAACCACGTGAAGGTGGAAACTCACTTGGCCCCTCCTCCCATCCCCCTCACACGATCACTCTCAATTCCCCAACACCCACCCACAAAATAGAAAATAATCGAAGCAACATAGTAAGATTCATGCATAGAAACTACCAAAACAACAATTAATGAAGATAAATGAAATTATGTGTTTGTAAATGATTTTTTAGTTTACTAATGTGACTCTAGTATGTATAAATCCATTCTTCATGTTTCACTTAATAATTAAACAACATGTAACATATGGATATAAAAAAGTCGCTTAAAACTTTAAAACATGTAATTAACCTATTACAACAACAATTAACAACATGAAGCATAGGATATCAAAAATGAAATAAAATTTAAAACATCTAATTAACCCACATAAAAAATTATTTAAAGAGAATAATTCATACAAATTAAAATATCTAGTTACGCACCTCATCCAATGCAACATTTGTATCATCCTTCTTCTCAATATTCTTCTGGATCATCCAACTTACATCCGTGACGCGACTCGCTGTAAAACAATGTTGAAAGGATTGATGATATCATCATCGCCATCAATGTCATTTCGAGCATATCTTCATCGATATCATCATCAAGAACTGTGCATTGTCTCATACTCCTAGTTCACCTTCTCTGTCTTCTTCATTTGTCGAACCATATTCTTCCTGCTCTATCTCTACATCATCTTCTTTTTCATTACGCGACACTTTAATGCCTCTTCTTCTTGATCATATCTAACAACAAATGACCAATCCCTCTATCTGAACCTTTGAGTAAAAGACTGTTTACATTGACTTGGAAAACATAGCGCTCATATTTGTATTTTCAAAACTTGTTTTTAATCTCATTATCGAAAATCCATTGGCATGTTGGACAATCGTGATATTTTCATCGGTTCATGCATTCGTAGAATCTATACCCACCTAATATCGAATAAAACTAATTTTAAGGAATTACAGTCACACTCAATTATATCATTCAAAACCCATAATATCTATTTTAGATTCTCAAGGATGTCTATCACTCATAGAGGAAACATTAGCGACTTGGAATACTACAGCTATCCTAATTATCAGAAGTTTTTGTTTCATCCAATTGTTTGATGCAAAATTTACGCCATTGCACCACATAGCCTTGTGGTAAGTAATATGGTAGACATGTAAAAGATGCATCATAATTAATAATAAACAAATTTAAATAACTTGGAAAGCATAATATGAAAAAAATGCACCTACAAATACATTAATATAATATAAAATAACCTAATAAAATGGATGAATTTTCTTTCCTTTCCATCTTTCAAACAATATGTTAAATTTATTTCCCTCTGCATAACATCATAATCTCCATTACAATGAGTTCTCTAACCAATTTAGACAGCTCTTTCCATGATAACTTACCACCATGACGTTCTTTACATCTATCAATCCATACCTCTTCATCTAATCAAAATTGTTTGCAATGTATAAATTTAGGTGCATCCCAATCTTGAGCAATTGGTCGATCAAAAAATCACAATTCACCAATATTAAATATTAGTTATAGCCATGGTAACATTAATAAACGATGAAAGAATAAATACTAAAATGAGTATGATCATATACACAAAAATGAAAATTTATATTTATTACAAATATCCACAATTTAATTACCTCTCACTTTCTTCATTGTATTTTTCCCCAACAGCAGCTCCCCTTCAAATTGTTTGATGGGGTCTACATCCCAAATGTAATCCACTGCGTGTATTAGCTTACCGCTAATTTAGGAAGATATTGACTCATATATTAATTCATGGATTCATATACCATATATCCATCCACCATAGAACCCTGAGGACATGCTCTTTATCCGACCAAACCTTCAATGATTTCAAGTGTCTCTCCACCATCCACATTTCTCGATTCAGTGTACAAAGTCCACACATTTCAATCTCCCCAACTTGGTGTATGAGGTAGTGTTCTTGTGCATTGAAAAATGTTGAGGTAGATACTTTTGCATTTCATTACTACTAGTTGGAGGAATTTCTCTCTTCCAATACTTTATATCATCTTCATGGATTTCTTTCAATGACAACCATCTTTAGATCATGACGCAAGAAAATAACATGTTTCAACAAAACATAATGCATAATACATTACAAATAAAACATATGTCATTAAGAACAACAACAAATTGAAAACGCTTTGTATATATATTGCCTACTTACCTCATGTATTTTCCAAGATCATATAACTTGTTTGTCAGTTGTGCTGGGTAGCTAGAAAATAGTAAAGTGTGAGGGCCCATAGTGATAATAGTGGAGGTCATTCAATGTAAGGTGGACTAGGTCCACTATATTATTAACAAGGCCAACCATGGTAGTTAGATATAATAAGAGGACTTCTTAGAGTCCCAACACTCTAGAAGATCTCCCAGAATGTTCTTAGGTAGAATGGCAATCACCTATAATATGGGTTCAAGCAATGTAAATGGCATACAAGAGAAATATTGTATTTGGAGCAAGAGCTCAATAGGAGGATGTTCCCTCTAAGAGGCAAGTGAACGTGAGAGGATCCATTATATGGTGTTGCCCCACCTCAAGGGTTTGATAGTAATAAAAGAGAGATTTTGCATATTGTTCTTTGTATATTTGTTGTGGTTCTTTTGTATTTAATCATTGGTTCTTAACAATTGGTATCAAAGCACTTTCCTTAACAGACATTGTGGGAAAATATTTTTTCTTCTTGCAGATTTTTTTTTCGGAGAAGACAAAAAGAGAGTCGCGACATTCCAAAAATTTTGGTATATTTTCATGCAAAATTTGCAGAAACAGGTTGTATATCTGAGTTCCTCTCGTAAAACAATATCCAAGCTGGAAAAAAAAAAAAAATCGCTCAAAACAAGGAACCGGAAGTCAAGATATTGAAGTTTTAAAATCAGAATTTTTCGTGGTTTTTTCACGGTGGCGTGATTTTTTCTTTTATTTCTATATACTGAAGGCCGAATTTTCCCAAACAAATTACATTTATGAGTTCCTCTCACAATTTCAAAAAAAAAAATCAGCCAAACGGAGTCCGAAGTGAAGTTATGAGCATTTTAAATTCAACAGTTTTTCCGAAAATGTTACATTTTTTGTAGTAAGTTATTGTTCTATTTTTTTGGGTTTTTCTGTGATGAATGCAGGAACAAAGAGTTCATAGGGTGATCAAATGACTATTTTCAAACCTCAAGAGACTCTTGAAGTGGCCCAAATCCAAATTGTATGACACATTGGATGCTAGACAATGACCTTGCAAATGACCCCAATGATAGTTTCAGAGTATTCAAGATTCATTGATAACATGACGCAAACATTTTGTATGGTGGCACGTGGGATGAATATAATCAATAACATGTGCTTGGTATGATTTTTAGGCTGATTGTGATGATTGATATATGGATAGTTGTCATTTCGAGGATGACAACCACTTTTCGTGATTTTATTAACACGCACTCTAATCCACTTTTTGTAGAGAGCATCAATGTGATAAATCAAGAGCCAATGATTATTACCTGTCCATCCCTCAAGATATTCCCATGCTGGTATTATTCCTCTAGATTCTGCTATGACCATTTTTTCACTATGTGGATGGATCTTCTTATTTGATCCATTAATGATAGGTGCCTACTTTGGAGCATCATTTGAGTTGGTTATTGGGTTCCAAAATCTTCCACTGTGGAGTTCACATGGGAGTACCTTGGGGACATGGGACCCAAAGCCACAATGGTGGTTGGACTACTTCATCATGGTGGCTTTCCTTTCTCTACACATGAGACCCTTGGTTCTCCGGGGCCTCTTCTTCAACATTATGGTCCACAATTATTCATGGGACCCCCTGTATATGGTTGTACATCAAGCACTGAGGACAACGCCATAAGGGGATGGAATGTAAGGTAGCTAGAGAGGTAGGGTGTGTGAGGGCCCATAGTGATAATTGTGGAGGTCATTCAATGTAAGGTAAACTAGGTCCACTATATTATTAAATAAGGTCAATTATGGTAGTTAGATATAATAAATATAAGAAGACTTACTAGAAAGTTCCACTTCTAGAAGATCTCCTCTAGAATGTTCTAGTGATGGTAGCACTATATAAAGGGTTCAAGCAATGTAATGAGACATGAAGATAATTATTGTATTTGGAGCGAAGCTCATCAGGAGGGGATGCCCATTCAAGAGTGCGGGCAAGCGGACATGAGAGAATCCCTTCCATATGATCAATTGTATGGTGTTTCTCTATCTCAAGGGTTTGATAGTAATAAATGAGATTTTGCATATTGTTCTTGTATATTTATTGTGGTTCTTTTGTATTCACCATTACCCTAAACATAGCAATGTAAGGTAGCTGTAAGGTAGTGGGAGGGCCTATAGTGATAATAGTGGAGGTCATTCAATGTAAGGTGGACTAGGTGTCCACTATATTATTAAATAAGGCCCACTATGGTAGTTAGATATAATAATGAGTAATTAGATATACAAATGTAAGAGGACTTTTAGAAGGTTCTACTTCTAGAAGATTCCTCCTCTAGAATGTTCTTAGTGATGGTAGCACTCATATAAAGGGGTTCAAGCAATGTAATGACATGAAGAGAAATATTGTATTTGAGCGTAGCTCAATGGGAGGATGCCCCTCAAGAGGCAAGTGAACAGAGAGGATCCCCTTCCATAATATGATCCATTATATGGTTTTTCCCTACCTCAAGCTGGGTTTCCGATAGTAACAAAAAAGATTTTGCATATTGTTTTGTATATTTGTTGTGGTTCTTTGTATTCATCATTGGTTCTTAACAATTAAAATGAAAGCACTTCATGTATTACTATGGACAAATATTTTTATTTTTGCAGATTTTTTCGAAGAAAAAAAAGAGGGCCGAAACATTCCAAACTTTTTGTATTTTCTCAGTAAAATTTGCAGAAACAAGTTTTCTTCTAATAAAGTGTGGTTTCTTCTATCTTGCTTTGTGGATCTATTGTATATTCAAAGATTTTTGGTGATTATATTTGCAGATCTATTCAGGTTCTTAACAACAAGTGGTATCGCAGCACTTTCCTGCAAAACATTGTGGACAAATATTTTTTATTTTTGCAGATTTTTTCAGAGAAAAAAGAGGGCCCATGTATTATCCAAGAATGTTTCGCATATTTCTATACAATTTTGTAGAACAAAGTTGTATTTGAGTTTCTCCCTTTAAAACAATCTGCCAGTTTTTTCCATCCAAATGGAGTCTTGGAAATCAAGATATTGAAGTTTAAAAATTCCAAATTTTCAAGGTTTTTTCCAATGCATGGTGGCGATTTTTTCTTATTTATGTAGCAATTGGAGGGCGAATTTTCCCAAAAAATTACAGATCTGAGTTCCTCTCATAATTTCAAATTCCAATTTAAAAAAAAATCATCCAAAACGGAGTCCCGAAGTGAAGTTATGAGCATTTCTTAAATTCAACAGTTTTTTCAGGGTTTTTTTTTTTTTTTTTTTTTGGTGTTGTTTAATTGTTCTATTTTTTTGCTTTTTCATGATGGTTGTGGGACCAAAGTATTCATAAGGTGATTAGATGACTATTTCCTCAAACCCTCAAGGGAATTCTTGAAGCATTCAAATCCAAATTAGCATACATTAGATGTTAAATTGTATGACCTTACAAATGGTCTCATAATGATAGTTTCCGTGATATTCAAAACAATTCATTGGATAACATGAAGTGATATTTCTTATGGAGTACATCGTGGATGAATATAATCAAGAAATATATGTTCGGTATGATTTTGAGGCCGACAGATGATTGGTATATGGATAGTTGTCATTTCTCGGGATGACAACCACTTTCATATTTTATTTGATGACTCTAATCCACCTTCTCTAGAGAGTATCAATGTGACAAATCGAGAGTCAATGATTATTACCAATATCCATCCTACATACTCTACAATGGTATTATTCATTCCACATTCTCTTGAAATTTTTCCACTATGTGGATGGATCTTCTCTTATTTGGATCCACAAATGATAGGTGCTTTCTACTTTGAGCATCATTTGGCTGGTTAATAAGTTCCAAAATCTTCCACGTGAGTTCACATGAGCACTTGGACATGAGACCGGGCTACAATGGTGGTTGGACTCACTTTAGGATGGTGGCTTTCCTTTCTACATGGGACCCTTGGTTCTCCAGCCTCTTTAAGCATCATGGTCCATAATTATCCATGGGACCCTAGTATATGGTTGTACATCAAGTGCTGAGGACAATGCTTTCATAAGGGGATCGGAATGTAAGGTAGCGCTAGAGGTAGTGGGGCGAGGTCTATAGTGGTAATAGGGGAGGTCATTCAATGCAAGGTGGACTAGGTCCACTATATTATTAAATAAACCTACTCATAGCTAGATATAATAAATGGGTAATTAGATATAATAAATGTAAGAGGATTTCGAAGGTTCTACTCTAGAAGATTCCTCCTAGAATGTTATTAGGTGATGGTAGCACTATATGTAAAGGGGTTCAAGCAATGAATGAGATATGAAGGGAAATATTGTATTGTGGAGCGAGAAAGGCTCAATAGGAGGATGCCCCCTCAAGAGAGGCAAGGGAATAGGAGAGGATCCATTCCATAATAGGATCCATTGTATGGTGTTGCCCTACCTCAAAGGTTTGATATAATAAAGTTGTGTTTTTCTATATTGTTCTTCTATATCCGTTGTGGTGCTTTTGTATTTGGGTCTTTAGTTCTGGGTCAGCTTGTTGTCAAAGTCGCTATAGAGAGGTAGAGGTAGAACATACCCAGAATAAAGTAAAAATGAATCGTTATTTGTTTCCAAACTAGACAAAAAAAAATAAAAATCTCAAAATGTATACTCTAATCAATATATAAATATGAATACTAAAATTATTAATTAACTTAATGAAGGTATGTCAATCATGTGTCTTTACCCCACCAAATTCACCTTTCTTCGCTAAGATATTATTTATGTTTTGAACAAAAACATGTGGAAAAATTAATTGTTTGAATGACCTCTTTTATACCATTGCTTTGTTTCTCTGCTAATAACCATGGAAGGTCGCCTATTCCTCGGCTCTCTATTTGATAGGGATTATGTACCTTGCATTGCATGATTGGCTTCCCTAATGTTATTACAATTTTGACAATTTTTCTTATACCTCCGCCACATTTATGATTCGCTTGCACTATGCCACATTCTTCCCGGAGCATTAATAGAATCAAACAAAATAACTATTTTTAAGTCCTCGTAGTAAGGCAACCTCATGAATTGAGTGGATAACATTTCATTCCTCGCGGAAGCCCATTATTACTACCTTCATGACAATGACATTGATGAAGCATAAAAAATTAAAACACTATTTATCAAACGCGGTAAAATAAATTGAATAATTAAAATAAAATTTCAAACACATTTATTTTACTTATACATAAACTAAATGCGTACCTCGAGAATTAATTCTATCATATGCCAACTTCCATAGGCGTGGTGTCATTCTTTGTTGTTTATTTCTAGTCAAGTCTCGTATTTCCCATTTAAAGATATTTTCAAAAGAGTAATGACAATTTATGGTTATTAGGGAGGAATTTTCCATACTCATCAAACACCTCCTTTCCTAAACTTTGACCGAGACTTCATCTTAGGACCACAAACTCCTGCATATGCAATTCTACCTTTGTTTGAAGACCTGAAATAGATGGATTAATGTGAATTAAAATATGAAAGGATTATTTAAAAACATGTATGATATCCCCAATTAATCATATATTATTCGCAAGTAATATGGAACGCTACATACCACAATTTTTTAGTCTCGAAGATCAGCGAATTGTCCATAAAGTATTCCACGACATTGGAAACTCTTCCAATTATTTACAAATGTCATACATAGTGATGTCTGCCCATAACTTTAGTAGCTCATAAATAAGAGGCTCGGAGATAAAGGCACATTCATATCTTTAACTTGGTACTTACCTAATTGTTTGAAATTACACAAAATTAATACCATGGTATAGTATATATAATGTGAAATAAATAATTATAAGAAGAATTATGTGTAAAAAGTAGACAAATGGCAAATTTACATTTGAAAATTAATTTAACAACACTGAAATAACCATCAACATTATGTTCTCGTTGAAATCCATGGGGGAATGTTATTGTTGATAATAAAAATAGGCCATTGATCGAGTAAACAGATCCGAACTCTCCAAATGGATTAACATCACCAGTTGCCAATGAAAGCCCACATTACTTGTAGGTTCATCTTTAAATTTTGTCCATTTTTCCTCAATTTCCTAAATGCATAACCATCCTAAGAATCAAGAACACCATCTTCAATTCTCTTCGTGCATGGTAATCCATAAATCCATGTTATGATTTGGCACCCTTGGAACACAATGCAAAATGTGGAATTATGGGAATATGTCACAGAACCTTTTCGAGGCACCATTTTGTTACTTGATCGATTCGATAACTATTGATACCACATACCAGACATTTTTAAACATGTTGTCCATAATATATAATATGATGATCGTGACATGCATCTATACATTGATACCTATCTAACGTCTTTCATAATGACATGTAAATCTCGACATAAAAGGAAAGTAAAATATTTGACTTAGGGTAACATAAATTCACCTAATAATCTAAAACATAAAAAATAACCATTTAATGTAAAGAATAGTAATTGTAAATATTGCATTTTTATTTTACACATTAATTAACACTAAAAAGGGGAAAAAGTCAACCTCTATGTAGATGTGATGAAACATATTACATACCCAGGGATTTGTGTCATACAAGTGTTCGGCCAAATGATTCATAACCTTTAAGTTCACTAACAACAATGTTGAGAGAATATTTTTGACTCTTTATAAAGTTGTTTATTTTCGTTTTCTACCAGAGGTTCATCATAAATACCATCACTATTGTTCCCATGATCCTCATATGGATGACCGAATAAGTCTTAGATCATTTGATTTGTCCTATCATCTTGAACTATGTTACTATTCTCATCTATTTCCATGGGATGATTAACTTGATCTTCATTATTTTCGGCTTCACATGTTCTTCATCTTGTACAAAATCATTTATGCTACTACTTGTTGCTTTTATGTGAACGTTAGTAAGCAACCCTAACTCTTATAATTACAAACAATCTTGCAAAACAGTGCATGTATAAAAACAATATAAAAGTTTGAGAATACAATCATTAAAATAGATATTGAATAATATATATATATTTCTAATTACCATGGGACGATATTAATTTGATCCCTCATGTTCTACATTTCGAGAATGTTTTTAGTTGTTTCTATTAAAAACTCTCTGACATCTAAAGCAAACAATTTTGCAAGGCAATAACATTACCACACCCTTTTCACCCTCTTTAATTTTTTTCCCACCTCTAATGTTTTCCACCATTATTCCCTACGTATTATTGCTAACGACATGATTATCTTACAAAATAGAGTGTTGTATAATAGAATATCTATTATATTTTTCAATTATAACATATGAAAAAAAAAAAAAATTGTTCGCCAAGAAGACCTTATACACTTTTTGAACTGCCGGGTTGTTATAGCAAACTTGTCGCAATTATCCTAAAATGAAAATATTTATATATTTTATAACATCGCAATTTCGACAACAATTGACCAACTCAATGTTGACTTTGTCAAATAGTAGACCATTAGAGGTGGAAACCCGTGTCCACATCATCGCAAGTGAGACAACAATTCATGTCATCATTCAGGATGACCTTTGAAGATCGCCGCTTTATACAACTTCGTTATACCGCCTTGCAACCATATCGAGTAGGATGGAGAAAAAATTACCTCTATTTTTCAATAGTATGGTCAATTTTGTCCATAAGGTCACAAGCAGATCATAGTAGTAGTGTTACCAAAGAATTATCCTATAGTCTCGGATCCACAAAAGGTTTCAGGGCAAAAAAAAGAGGAAAAACCAAGTCAAAAGGTAACCTCCAACCGTAACCCAGAGAAAGAGAGATGGGAGGTACAATCTGAAAACGTCCAAAATTGCCCAAGAAGCAAGACCCTGGAGAACCAGAAATAAAAGTCGAACACACAACCCAATTGTTTTGCTCACAGGAGATGACTCAAGACTCTGAGAAGTTGGAATTAGGCCTGGGGATACTAGTTAGTTGCTCGAGTAGTTTTGGAATCAAAACCAAACCTCTAAACATTCTCAAGAAATCATCTAATGAGGAAAAAAAGAAGAGGCATGAAACCTTATAGCCAGGTGATCAAAGAAACATGTGCACACCTTGTGGACTCGGGACAAGTCGTTAGACTCCCAGAAAAGTACTTCAAAACCCAACATAACTGATCATGAAGCTAATATCATGGAATGTGCATGGCCTAAATGCCCCATCCAAACAAAGAATGCCGTGCAAAAGAGGATAACCCTGGAGATGCCATGTCTATTTTAATGATCATACCTTGATCTCCTCACTGCCTACTTGAATGAATTTCTTTTTGTACCAGAATGATGTTATCAATCATTTTCCTTTTCTCAACAAAACCACTTTGGTTGGGGGAAATGAGCTTATGGAGAAGAGGTTTGAAGCGAATGGCTAGGATTTTAGAGATAAGTTTGTAGGTGACGTTACAAAGGGAGATGGGTATGAATCTGGAGAAGGAGGAAGGGTTAGAATCCTTTGGATGGCAGGTTTTAGAAAGTGGTGTTTGTGTTGCCACCAATTTTTGCAGATTTTTGGACATACTTTATCATTTGTAGGAGGTATGTCTTGATTTTATGCTAACACTTTTGAAAGAAGTGGGTGCTCAAACTGTCAGGTCTAGAGGCAATTGAAAAAGGGCCTCATGAAGTTCCTTTTCCGCGACTTCTGATTCAACTCTGATGTTATCTTCTGCTCAATAAGTTCTTAATGTTTTTTAACATGTCTTCTTGAATGTCGAGGTTGACATTCCCTTCCTTAGTTAGAAGGTTCTCAAAGTGTATTTTTTATTCCTCCTGGATTTGGCAGAAATCGTTTATTTTGGTCCCATCCTCTCTAATGATCTCAGATACTTTGTTTCTCCAGAATATGGCTTTGGCTTGTCTTTGAAAATATTTGGTGTTTCGATCCCCTGATTTGAGCCATAGACTTCTTGATTTAATCTTCCATTGTTCTTCCTCTGCGTGCATGATTTTTTGATATTCTATGAAATCTTGATGTTCCTTAATGAGGAGAGAGTCGGTGATTGCTTCCTTTTCTATTTTTCTTCCTCGGGTTTCTTCCATCGCCTTGATTTTCTTATTTTTGTTATCTAAATCTTTTTTTGTTGGATTTATCCCATTCTTTAAGGAATTTCTTTGTTCTTTTGAGTTTATGTTCCCAAATGAAGTTTGGAGAGCCCTTTATCCAACAGTTCAATGTAGAGGAGATAGTCTCAAAGAAGGAAGGACTGCATGTGAGACTGAATTTGAAGGATGGGGTCAAGTTTTCATGTGAGAGACAAAGGGAGATGGGGCGATGATCTGAGCTATACCAAGGGAGGATACGGAAGGAGGGGATAGGGAGTCATCAAGGAAAGAGGTGTTGAGAAGGAAGCAATCAAGGCAAGCAACAATGTGGCCCGGTCCCACGCGTCTATTCGACTAAGTAAAACGCCTATTGGCGGGTTTAATGTTCATGAGATTGAAAGAGGAGATAAGATCATCGAAGTGTTCTCTTGAGGGGTCCCTAACTAGAGAGCTACCTTTTTTTTTTCTTTAGGGTGAAGAATGGTGTTGAAATCTCCCACAAAGATGAGATCTTTGTGGTCAAAATGATCACATAAATCTTGAAGAGAATTCCA
>SNQJ01S0239652.1:0-13595 GCA_010110895.2 Picea sitchensis
AGAGGACTTGAGAGTTGCTGGGAACCAACAAACAACAACACTGCATACAGTTATACCTAATGAACTTCATTTATATCTATCATTATTCACTAGACTAAGAGGTGTTCTCAATGGAGAAGATCTTGTATCCTGTACAACACCATCGTATTTTGTGGTAGGTCGGGAATATGTTGTTCATATCAAGCATTTTCCCGGCAGTCCAGTGCTCAACCTCTTTATTTGACAGAGGTTTGTGTTATGAAAACCTTGCTAATTTTGGTTGCACCTTATCTAAAATGTCGGTTCTTCAGCTATTAATTTTCTATAGATTAGTTGTTTGGCTTGTGGTTGTTTTCTATGTGATGTTACAAGCTATCTTTACGGTTGCATATTCTTATGTTAGGATTTCGTTGGGCTTACAAAGTGAGTGACAAATCATAGAAGCTATGAAAACTTTCTTGGCTAGGATTTGTGTACATTGAGAGGTTGAACACTAAGGAAACATAAGGTTATGTGTACAACAACAGAAAGAAACATAAGGATTCATGTACAACAACATAAACTCTAGGACCACTACAGGTGATTTAATAAGATTCATTCATACGCAGTTAACTTCCTATTCAAGATATGCTCAACAAACATGGGAGAACACCTTCACAATGGTATGGCAGTTCTTCGAATAATGGTCCTTCCACGCGAAAATAGATATAGAATTTTTAAAGCATGCTTTGGTGAGGTTTGGATGTTTAGTTTAGAATCAATTTATCTAGTCTAGTGAGGGTTATGCATACATCTTCAAAATTTCACTATAGGTGTGTGCTAAGGTTCCCACATGATCAATCTAGGGTAAACACAGGGTTTCAAAAGGTGTATAGAAGGGTGGGATCCTCGTGGCATCGATTCTATGGATGGATGAGGAGATCCTAGACTACTCAGATGACTCGATGGAGGGTTAGTCGATCTAGATGAGCCCGTATACTTGTGTACCTGGCATTTTCATAGATTCATGGAGGAGGGACCTCGTGGGGGCACAACCATTGGAGGAGGAAACAATGGACATTATCAACAAGATGGCCTAGGGGATATCTATAAATGGATCCAAGGGGCTATGACCTCGTGTACCTGGATAGGTTGGAGGAAAGGATGACGGGTAGAGGTTTTGTTTCCCCTTAGGAATTTAATGTCACAAAAGATGTTCCACCTTAGTGTCACAACAAACATTCCACCTGTTGTGCATAATGGTGAGGATATTAGAGATATCAAATTGTCATTCCACAAGACTAGAGAGGATGGACCAATTAATTGACATTATGCAACTACTAGTATTGATATCCCTTTGTCGGATTCCTACAACGATGTTGAATTACCTTTTTACAACTTAGTGGGATTTTATGAATCTCAACCAAAGGTAGGTTTCATTAAGAAAATTTTGAATCGTACCATCATGAGTGGTTCCATTATGGTTGAAGTAGGTAGCCAAGACCAACATTCTCTAGAAAGGGAAAGGAGACCCAAAAAGTTAGAAATGCATAAAAAAAATTGAGGATCTAGTAATATTGAACCTAGGGACCAAAACTAGGCTTAACAATCTCTTGGAATTGGAAGAACTGGTGGTAGTAGACATGTTCCCTTGCAAAAAAATGACTAGTGATTGTTTTAAGGATTGGACCAAGCAAATTTTGAACCTTTGGTTGGATACTCTCCCTGCATTATGACTCTGGAAAAGGGATGGTTAGTTTAGGTTTTGAACAGCTGAGTAAACAAAATTTTACACAGTGGATGGAAGTGGGGTTTTCAAAGCCATATATATTTTTAAATGTGTGGATTTTGATGTCGAACTACTACGTGTGAAATCCTTCTGCGAGGAATTTTAATTTTCCTCCACACAACTTAAAATGGATGATCATGCGGTGTGGCACAAAGTTTGCAGGACCAAAAATTGTATGCTGTGAAGGGGTTATGCTGTTTGGATAAATTCCCAACTTCTGGCATTGATGGTTCACTAAGCTAACCTTGAGATCACTCCACTGGCTTGGAGTCAACTTTTTGGTCAGGGAATATTAGATAGCCCGATTTGTAGTTAGATGTATTTATTTATATAATTATGTTGATAGCTTTAGTTGATTGATGTTAGGGTCATCATTTTAGTGCATTTTTTGAGAATATGGGTTAGGAAGTTTCGTTGTGGTTGTCTTCATTAGATGTTCCATGTGTTTTATGATTGCATTTCATTTAGAATTTATTTGTATTAGACTGATAATTTTGTATTAAAAATTGCTAACAATTTTCTTACCTTACAAATAAAGATAGTTGGAAAAGTCGTTGGATGCAATCTGATTGGAAAAAGGATGAAGCTTGGTTGGAGATTGGGTGCACATGACAGGGAAATGGAAATGGGATCCAAATAAAAAACATAAGTATAAAAATAAAAAAAGCATTGAAAATACACCCTTGTGACAAAAGCAGTTACTTCCCCAAGTCTGCAGTTTTGTCATACAATTTAAATAAATATCTTTAAGGAATTTAAAGATGAAGTACCAGGTAACTAGTAAATACCTATAAAGACATTTGCAAAGTTGAAGCCCTGGTAATTATTCACCGCCAAAACCTCATGAGGCACCTTCTGAGTTTCTTCTCCTCTAAACAGGCGGCTCCATGAACCACCAGGCTAATGGCGTAACAAATTACTTTCTGAGCAATTGAAATACTACTAGCATCTGCCTCTTTTTTGTTAGTGGGGAAATAAAATGAAAATTCCAATATATGTAAATGGGGCCTTGGCAATTTAAATTTTATGGATGAATTCACTAGATAGTGGAGCTACTGCTTAGTTCTCACGGTGAACGGGCGGGTAACAAGGTATGATTTTCCCAACCACAGGTAGATGCCATACAATTATACAGGGCCAGGAAGACCAAAATGTAGCTACCGATTACACACTTGCAAAATCTGGTAAGATTAAACCGGCCGATTTTACCAAATGGTGAGCGAAGGTATCATAAATTCCCATACTTTGAAGTGGCTAATGGAGGCTTGTCCCTCCAAATTTGAGGCCGATATATATTTTTTCCTCTATCTCTCCCATAAAACAAAGGGCCAACCACGTACATTTTTCCTCTAAAATAAATTATGGGCTAATGATATAAGTTTTAAAAATCACTCTAATACAAAAAGTGCAGCTAATAAAGGGTGGAAGCCCTAAATTTAGGCTCATGAGGTGAAATTTCCCCTAAAATCATCTATGGTAGGAAGATATACAAGTCTCGTTATTTACATGATTTACAAGATAAAAGTTTTAATCGAAACTTACGAAAAAACAATGGAAAAATGATTGCTTCTAAAGCAGATAAAGAAAGCACATAAAATATTTATTGTTTTTCTTTTTATAATTAAGAGAATCTTACAAAGTTAAATAGAGCGCTGAACATGTGGATAGTCAAAATTTGAACCATACATTCATTGTTTCATTCATAAACATAACAACTAAATAACACATAGCAACACATACAAGCTAATCGACGAAACTTATCTTTTGTGTTGTATGAGCTCTTGCATCTTGTTGTTAAAGAAATTATATATAAAACAATACTAGCATCGAATACATTAAAAAATTATTTTGTTATTGGATTAAATTAATAACAATAGGAAGATAACTAATTCAAAATTGTTGTGATCTTAAGATAGTCGATATTTAGGCGAGAAAACTCAATTAAAGGTATTGATACTTATCTATCAGGTAACATTAGAAATAAATTCCATAATAACCAAATGATTGATTGATCATAAAATGAATAAGAAATTATGAGCATTTTAGCAGGTATGAAAGCACCATATGATTGACAAGCAGCTAAAATCAGCTAGATTATAACATTTTCATAATATATGATAATGAAAAGAATGAAATGGAATAAGCATCACACACCTGCAGTCTAAGCCAAAGATGAATTAATTTCCCACATTCTTTCTCAAAATCACATGACCATATTGTAGTCACGGAAAATTGTTTTGAATTGATAAACTCAAAGTTGGAGAAAATTAATATGAAATAATAATAATAATTAACCATGTATTGATACAAAGACTAAAGATTTATTTTAATCAATGAATAATCAATTATTGAGAGAATGTAGAAGATGTATATGAAAATGAGCCATTTTACTTACGGACCAAAGCTGAATTAAACAACCTAAATTTCATATTCTTCTTCAAAATATAAATTACATTCTCCCAAAGCTTCGATACATCCATTCTCCATTTGAAAAGAAATAAAAAGTTTACAAAACAATAATATACAAAAGATAAAGGATTAAATCCTCCTCTCCAATTATTGGATCTCCCATGGCTCTGATCTTTCTAATATATTTATAAAATGAATGAAGCGATCTGGGCATCATACTATTAATTTGCCACTTGAAATTTGTCTCTAAAAGAGACCAAATATCTCTCAAATCGTGCATTTTTTGGGGAAAATATCCCTTCAGGAGAAAGTTAAATGGGTCCATTTGGTTCTGGGTTTTCAATCGTTTCTCCGATTTCCCTCCGGTTTGGCTGAAATCAGATCTGTTGTATGTAATAGAATCTTAATGCCTTTCCAAATTTTATCCTGTTCTTTCTCCTTAAAATTATTTACTTAGAAATCAAAGTGGATTTTGGATCAATCATATTGAACATGTTTAGATAATAAAAAATGCAAAAGTCATGATCAGATCAGTATCAAATATTTGACAATAGAAACACAATGAAACAAAAGAAATACAAATTAATAACTAAATTGAAAATAAAACAAAATCAGAAAATTAAAAAATGAATTTACTAACTTCAACATAAACAAACATTATTTCTAATTTGTTTTCAAATATAATCTAGAAGCTTTCGGGTTCAACTAAAATGTTAATTTTAGTTTTTTACAAAATCAAACAAATGATAGATAATTCTTTTTATTATTATTTACTTTGAAATGAAATGCAAAAGAATTTAGTTAATTAATATCACCAAATGATTTTATGAAAATGAGAAATAAACCAAGATAAAATTTTGGTGGTATTACATTATTCCAAATAGTCAAACTTGCTAATGAACAAAGGTAGACTTTTGTCATAATTTAGCGAGAGTAAACATTTGATAAAATTAGCGTTTTTTTTTTAATTGAGATTTTTATGCTCGTTCTAACTTTTGACATATAATGCTGTGAATGTTATACTATAGTGAATGTCTTGAGTTTGTCTCAAAACAAGCCAAGGCATGGAACTATTTGAAAAGGTTGATTAACAGCTCATTATAATTATCAAGATTTAATAGGGTTGCTAAATTTTTGTGAAAATATAAGGGTAGTTGTTGGGGCCCAACAATACTCTAGCATCTTTATTCATACATCTTTGATGAATTCGATCTAATTTGGTACAAATTCTAATTAACTTGATTATATGTTTGTTTAGTGCTCCCGATTGTACAGTTTTCCTGCATGTTTGCTATTGAAAATACAAGACTTTAGAGTTAGTTAAGATTCTTTACATTTTATTCTTCATTAAAGGTTACATCATCTATTTCCTTCTTTTGTAGCAGAGTAAGATTCTTATGTGATTGATGCCTTGCTTTGTTTAACAACTTTATGTTTTTCTCTTGTTGCATTCATTATTTTCAAATTTAGCACAGGATCTGAAAACAACCTTTGATTTGTTATACCATTAATTCAATTTTACGAGGAAATTTTTCTCACTAGTGAAAATAGAAAAATATTAAAATATGAGGATCAGCACTGACTATTTATTTTCTCCATGACTATACCTATTGCAAGGCAACATAATATTGAGCCTGGTCTTCAAGATTGAATGAAATTACTTTAAACTTACATTTAATACCATCTTAGAGATTACTAATACCCATGTTGAACTTAAACGCTCATGGGAAGTGATTGAGCAAGACATAAGTCTCCAAGAACGTTGGGAAGCCAGACAAAAGAAACTTATAAAATCAACCACATTTTCCTAAAATTGTATTGATCTTCTTTTTCATTATTAAAACTCGTTGGTGCGTTACACGACATTATACTTTGAAGCCTTAAGTATAAACTCAGTAACAACATATTTTTGGCGCCATTACCGGGTATCGAAGAAACGAATTATTTCCATGGGAAGAACGATATTGACACTTTCCTTCTTTGATAGTTAACAAAGTTTGAAAACCTTCTGAGGCTACCCTTATCTTTTCACTTGGTGACTCCACATTTGATAGGTGAAAGAATGCAGGGAAAGAATCAGGATGATGAGAAAACTCACTGTATGTCGATACAGAAAATTTTTTGAAATCAGGAGGATACCTTAAACAGACTATTGCATCAACATGTAAGGTTTATCAACCCAAATCAAGTACTAAAGTTTTATTGGAACCGTTAACTTCACAAGAAGTTTCTATCCAACCACTTTTTGGTGAAATATCTTCTAATAAACTTCAAGCTGAAACCCTAAAACCAGAGTTGGTTTCTTTTGAGATTAAAGTTGACAAAATTCCAACCTATTGAAGCTCTGAGGAATATATTTATTACCTGGACTTGACTCCTGTTGGTTCTCATGTGTATACATCCTGTAAATCTGAAGAACCCAGTCCTTATTTCCCTGTTCCCTTCTTTTAAGATTTTTTGTCTCCTAAATTTTTTCACGTGATCGCGAAGGTACCGAAAAGTCACTACACTTTCCTGAAAAATACCTTTACAATCTTAAAGTTTCATCCCTCAAATTATCAATGGTTGCTGATTAGGAGGGTGTTTCGAGGAGAGTAGTTGTGGAAGTGCCTCTGAGGGGAGGTGGTGCAGGAGGTCCTCCATTTCCTAGAATTTTCATTCATTAGCGACTAGATATGCTCCCTTTAGTTCTTGCTGCAGTTAACTAAAGTTACTGAAACATGAAAAATTTATCAAAGTTCTGGAGACTTATCATGGTGAGCATATAACTTTTTATCAATTCGTTGATATCCTTGGTCTCGAGCATCAGGATGTTTATTCAAGACTCCTAGTTCAAACCTTTGAAGGGCAGTTTATGAGAATCTAGTTAAAGGGACTACCTCTCATCCAGAAGTTCTAGAAAGGTCACTACACATATTTGAAAAACCCCTTTACAATATCAAAGTTTCATCCCTCAAATTATCAATGGTGGTGGGGTGGTGCTTCTGGAGGAGAGTGGTAATGGAGTAGTGTGGGAGTGATGGGGAGGTCCCATTCCCTAGAATTTTGCTAAAGTAGCAATGGAGAATATGCTCCTTTGGTTCTTCCTGGATTCCCCTCCATAGTTACCACAAAAACTATATGAAAGGAATTGCAGAGTTCTAGGAGAGGAGACTTATGAACATATAAGTTTATTTGATCAATTCATTGATATCCTTGGTCTCGAGCATGAGGATGTTTATTCAAGACTCCTAGTTCAAACCTTCAAAGGACAAGTGAGAAACTGGTTCTGAGGACTCCCAACAGGTTCCATAGGATCATATGATGAGTTAGAAAGTGCCTTTATCAGACAACAAGGAGAGAGAAAACATCATCTTTATTATTTAACCAAGTTTGGATATTTAAGGAAGAAAAATTCGGAAACTGTTATTGAATTCTTTCAAAGATTTAATAAATTATATTATAAGATTCCAGCTGAGGTTAAACATTCCCAACCTCTGATTAGAAAGTTACTTTTGTTGGGGATTTTGATCTAAATTTCACTCTATTATTAAGAATGGAAGTCTGGTGATCTCACTAAAATGTGAGGATGATGTTGTAGAATTGAATCAAAATAAGATGGCATCCGAGAGTTAAAAGATAGAATTTGAGTAGAGATTAAAAAGAAACTAGATGTTTTAGGAAACAAGAAGGACCCTCGGAGATCTGGGAGGTCTTCGGAAGACAATATGGATGACATGGCTAAAATATTCAAAATTTCGAGATAAAATACTTGAAGATAGATTGAAGACCAATGAAAAATGGTGTAGTTCCTATAAAGGATTTGGAAGAATCCCTAATCTATAAATGCAACAAAGACAAATTGGAATGAGAACAAAAATTCCAAGCCTTCAAGAATGAAAATTTTATAGGAGGAGGCATATCAAAATTTTGAAGAGTTGAAGAAGATATCAATAATCTTGGTGATGATTGTCTGGAAATTTATTTGATGAGACAAGATTATGAAAATCTACAAAATAAAGATTTAAATTATAATAGATACAGTATAGATAATACTAATGATTACGCTTATCAAGGAATGGTTGAGTAATATAAATGGCAAATGAACATAAATATATAATCTAGGCCTGAAACTGAAATGTCTGACTACATTGAAGAAATCTTAGAGAAGCAGGATGAGCAACTTCAAAGAAGTTGTTGAAAGATAGACTAAGGAAGCTAAGACTCTTGGGCACATGGTCTACCAAGAAAAGAAATGGCAAACACAGGTATTAATACAAAGACAATGGAAATCCCAGTGCCAGAGGAAACAGGCTGACTAAAACAAAGCAGCCTGGAATTAAATCCCGGAAAAGAGGAAATTATTCAAGAAGCCTAAAGGGACAACATGGAAGTTTAATCTATAGGTGAAGTTGATAAAATTAAGATCATGTACCTCTAGTCGAGACTAGCAAAACCCTACATCTGAAACAAATTGCAAGATGATAAATTTTTGGATACTAAAAGGAATCGGTAAGCGTTATAGAGGAATTTGGAAGATGATAGGCAAATATATATTATTTGAAGTGCCAGTGCAGGGAGACACCATCGCTCCTTTTATCTCAATGCATGCATACATGCGATCCCTTCCTTCATAATTTCATGTTGGATTATGAAGCCTCTCAAAATGTAATGCACAAGGTATATGGATATTTGGAGTCTCAAAATGAAACTTGTCCTCTGGAGATCACATGCATTTGATTTGAGGAAAGTCAAATGTATAGGTATGATTAAAGATTTAGTAGTTAATCTTACACAGATTCTAAAAGTCATTACGATGGATGTAGTTGTTTTTTACGTCCCTTCCAAGTATGGCATGTTGTTATCGAATTGAAGTTGTAACAGAGGATCCCTCAACTAGACATGACATACTCTGATCAGTTTTTGGATGATTCTGCTTGTATATGAAAACAAAGTTTGGAATTCTGATAGAAGTGATCGCTTTGAATCGAGATAATTATCCTTTTTATGTTGCAGATCATGATTTAGGAAATATCATTTTATCGATAGATGATGTTTTAGATGAATGTATAGAAAAATATTATGTGGAAAAGGAAAAATAGAAAAAACCAATAAATATGTATATAGTAAATGCTGGGTGGAAAATGTATTTTTGATGGTGCCTCATCATGTGAAGGGGAGATGGAGTGATTTTTGTAGCACCTGGAGATGATTTTGTTATCCCTTTCTATTAGAGGTTACAATGGGACATTGATTACACACCGATAATGTGTGAATGAAGCAGTCTTAAAATTAGAGGTTGCCGGGAAGTTGAAAATTAAAAACTTAGAAGTCTATGGTGATATTGAATTAATAATAAAACAAATAAATAAAATGATCTTGGAAGGCTAAACATCCAGGTTAATATCACTACTGTGAAGTACTTGGAGTGACAGTCAATTTTTTTCTCCTTGGGAGTTAATGTTCACGACATTCCTAGAGCATAAAATCAATGGGATGATTCATTGTTTTGTGACCTCAACGTTTGTACCTCCTACTATTTTTCAAACTAAAATACAATACTGCAAATGGAACTATAGACCTTCTAATACTGGAAAATAATATACAATGTTGGAAAATTTGCAGAGGAAATGATAAGACAAATCCATAAAATTTCTAGGAAATGGTGGATGGCTTTAAAGAACTACATATTATTGAAATTAGGAATATGCAAGCTTGGATTGTCCAAGAGGGGAAGATCCTCAAAGAGTTTCTGAAATAATATTTCTAATCATGTGTCTTAATATTGAAAATATTCAGTTCCCAAAGGGTCTACATCCTTGGAAGTTATTTAACCACTGACGACAGACTGCTGAAGTCTACTTTACAACTGCAGCCAAAAGAGGTAGAATATTGTGATATAGGCACCAAAGAAATTCTTAGGTTGGTAAAATTATCTAAGTGCGTTCCTCCTGAAATAAAAATTAAATATGTTGAGTTGCTCAAAAGCAGGTATAAGGATGTTTTTCAGGTCTTATGATGAATTAAAGAACTTATGATACCACCATAATTGAACCACAAGGAATTCTCGGCGGGGTATCAAACCATTCAACAAAAAGCTCGGAAAATGAATATATATTATTGCACGTGATAAAAAGAGGTAAAGAAACTTTTGTATGAAAATATCATTGTCCCACTCAGGTACTTCGAGTGGGTAGCTAATTTAGTACATTTCAGGTTAGGAAAAGAAAAATGGTGAAATGGGCCTTGAGTGGATTTGAGAGAGAATCTAAATAGATCATCACTCAAAGATAATTATCCATTACCTAAGATAGACCATGTTTTAGAAAAAGTAGTAAGAGCTAATAGAATGTCTACATGATTGATGGATTTAGGCTATAATCAAATTGTAGTTCTTGAGGATGATAAAGAGAAAAATGCATTCACCACCCTATGGGGTACCTTTATGTATATGATGAATATGCCTTTCGATTTGATGAATGCTGGTGAAACTTTCCAACAGACTGTGAATGGTAACATGGGAGAACAGAAGATAATTTGTTATTTTATCTTGATGATCTAATTGTTTTTCTAAGTCTGAGGCACCTAATACCTCAGAAGAGCGTTTGAAAAATGTAGAAATTCAGGACATCTTTGAATCCAAAGAAATCTCATTTTTTTCAATGCAAGAAGGTAAACTCTTGGGCCACATAGTATCTAGGGATGAAATTAAAGTTGAGTCTAAAAGAGTTGAAGCTATAGATACTATAAAATATTCAAAGAATGAAAGAAAAATACACAATCTTTCTTTGGGAAAAAATTAATTTTTTGAGAAAGTTATCCTATAATTTTCTTGAAATTGTGAAATTGATTACATATATTCCTGAGAAGGATAAGTCAGAGTGGAATCTTGAAATAAAAGTGTCAGTGCAAATACAAAAGGTTATGGGAAAATCTTGATTGGCAAGCCCACATACATGAAGAATTCACGATTTTTCATTTTGTAAGACATACTATTGCAAAGTACATCTTATTACAAAGAAGAAGGCAATGATGAAGGTTTGGTAACCCAATTAAAACTTTGCAGAAGTCTCTCTGAGATGATAAGATCAAAATATGATATGTTAGGAATAAACTATCTGATGGTGAAATCCCTCGAGATTTGGGAACTTATGTGTCATTCTAAAATGTATATGTACTTATGGATTAAGATTAAAGATATATTTAAGTTCAGAATATTGATGGAAGGAGAGAGAGGCCAATGGCTTTACTAAAATTCAAGAGTTTGATCTATAAGTGAAACCAGCGAGAGCTTGTTAAAAGGGCAGAGTTTGGATAAGCTACTAGCCGAATCTAATCTTAGAGTGCTTGGAATAAATTATTTACAAGATTATGAAGAAATTCCAAACATAGAAGATTTCGACGATCAAATGCCTTCAACTCAAATCCAGGATAAGTTCTCTTCCTCAGCTTGGTATAGAAATGGTGACATAGTTTCATATCTCCTGACTCTTTAGTGCCTAAGTGATATGACTCCTTCTAAAGGGCGAGAGCAATTTCAGAGGTTACATGCTATGAAATATTGTATTGTAGATGGTCAACTGTATTGGAAGGATCCTTTGTGTTTCTTATTGAGTTGTTCAATAGAGAATGCAGAAGGAGAAGATTCATGAATGATTTAATGAAGAGTGTGTGGAGGACATCACATGTGGAAAGAAACAACGTATAAAATCACGAGGCGGATATTCTTGTGAAAATATTTCTTTGATGTGAATGAAATATAAGTCAAAACTTGTAACCCACATCCAATTATTAAGCAAAGCAATGAAAAGATTCACTTCTGCTTTGGTGCAGTAAAAATGAAGCTCCTTTTTGACCAATGAAGTGCAGGATTTCATTGGTAGAAATACACCTCATTCAAGTCCCAGTGCAACATAAGTGGATCCACATTTTCTGGAATTATTTTTACTAAATGGGTGGAAAACCATTCCTACATGAAATCTGCTTGAGCCAGCAATGGTGATCCATTTTCTTGGAGAGGATAATATTTTATCGAGTTTTGGTTGTCCTTGAAAGATAGTCACAGATAACGTACAGGATTTTAAATCTATGGATATGATCAGGTTTTGTCAAAGGTATAACATCATTGGGACACTCCACAACTTACTATCCTCAGGTAAATGGATTGGTTGAATCATCAAATAAGAAGCTTGATCACCATAATTAAGAAGGTGCTGAATGAAAAAAAAAAAAGATTGGCATGTACATTTTGAAGTATGCCAGCGGAAAATTGGATAGGCACTAAGAGATCGATCGGGATGTCTCCTTTCCAAATGGTGTCTGGGACTGGCAGTACCTACCTATCGACCTGGCTGGTTGTGATGAAACTACACGGCAAGATGAAAAGGAGGAGCCAAATCATGTCACTAGAAGGATTAACCAATTGATTGAAGTCTAGTAGAATAGGGCTGAAGTAGATGAAAAGCTGCGGAAGTACCAAGATGCGTAAAGGCGGGTTGACCAAAATTGAAAAGATAGATGTTCCTTCTTGATGCCCTGGTTTTAAAATGGGATGCCGGGAAGGAAGATTCAGGAAAGCACAAAAAAGAATAGAATATCATATTTGGTGTTCTTTCAAAATCGCTACTTCTTAAGAAGAAAATAATTCATTTTAAGATTTAGAAAATCTACGGATGGAAAAATCCTTAATGCCCCTATCAACAAGCGTTACCTAAAACATTTTATGCACTAGTCGGTTTCCAAACCTTCATTGTATATCCCAGGGTTTGATTTCTTTGTTTTGATTTGAACACTTCCATTTTCTTGGGTATTTTGTACTTTCATTGTAAATAAAACTAGGATCAATTGATTTTTGAAAACAAAAATATATATATTTTTTTTTTTTTTTTTTTTTTTTTTTTTTTTTTTTATTTTTTATGTTATTTGTTATGCATGATACTTTTCGATATCCGAGAGACTTGAGATATTAGAAAGGCGACATGCATAGATACTCATGTTAAATATCTCCTGAAACAGGTAATAAACTAATAGCCTGCTTGGCTAGAAGTATAAACAAATTCAAGAGAAATGAATTTACGCCTTGTAAGCTTTCAAGTAAAATTTTCAGAGGAGATGTTAATGAATAGAAGGACAAAGAAATCTCATGTTTACTAGTATCATCCTGTGGAAATGAGAAACTGTTGTTAATTATCAAAACCTTATGGATATATAAAAAGATATATATATATATATACCTATATATATATATATATATATATATATATATATATATATATATGTGATAAGACTTGGAAAGTTTTGAGTCAAAATTAAGAAACTGACTTTAGGAGGCGGCGCTATGGAGAACATCTGAATCTTCTTTATGTTCCCCTATTCATTTTTAAGCTATATCTTCACATGATTCTTGATATCATCTATAAGCTTATTAAGAGAAGAAAGGGTCTCACTTTAATTTTGGAAA